>JAYMTH010001623.1:0-14418 GCA_036897465.1 Pelargonium australe | reverse complement strand
AACTCATCAAAAGCCAGAATGCAACAGGCAGGCAGTATTTTTTTTATTGCAATTTACATGGCAATAATCATGTCACGTGTGGATCTATTAGCTAAACAATTGGTTGATTTTTACAAGTAACATAACTGAATCAGGAATGATAACTTCATTGGAAAAAAAAAAGACAGTAGAGCAGTACAACATATGAACGGCAACCAAGCAACCAACATATCTGATGACATACCTTTTTCTTCCCAATCTTTTGAAGATTTAGCTGAGTGAGAACATCCTTGAGCTCTTTCACCCGAAAGGTAGCTAGTTTTTCCTGTAAGTTACAACTTACAAGTATATTAGTGACTATTGAATATGACAAGCAAGCATGTAAATACATACTAATTGGGGAATCCCATGTGTCTGTCACTCTTTTAAGGAATCCCAAGATAATGAAACCCTTAAATTTCCACACACAAAAAATGCCAAGCAGCATAGAGACAACAGATAAATGCATGCAAATTCACAGCTAAAAGTAGATTACCATGTTATATAATGTCACATTAACATAATATAATAGAACCAAACCACTTCCCAAAGAATGTTGAGGTCAGCTACATGAATCCTTAAGCAAAACTCCCAAGGATTTTCTGCTTGTATTCTAAAAGTTCTATCATACCTTTCCTCACTATCTTCTTTCCATGTTAACTTAGGTCTAACCCTACTCTTTTTCAGTTTCTCCCAACTGAATTCTGTCACCTTTCCTCACAGGATCACTAATTTCTCTATGCCCCACATGTCCAAACCATCTTAAACAATTTTTCCTGCATCTTATCTTTAATTAACATAAAATGTAGGAAACGAATACGGAAAAATACTTACTGAAAAAAAAATGTAGCATAAGATGAATATGCTGAGATGGAAAAGACAATGAAGGTGCAATATTTAAATAGGCACCTTAATCAATGGGCTACACAAGTATTCACATCACAAACTATTGATTTGCAATTTCTATCTATGAGTAGTCATAATTGATCACTTTACATAATAATATTCAACAATAAGAAGTATTATGAAAGGTGTATAACTGTTAACATTAGCATAAAAAAAATTCTTAGTCATTCAATGAAAGCTATGTCAGCAAGATAGATCTAGAAAGATCTAACCAGAATTACCAAAACAATTAACTTTATGACAAGACATTAACTTCTAACTCAAACTGTTGGCAAACAGACCCTATTCTTCATCTCCCGTGCAGAGTCATGCCGGCAAACCCAATCAGTAAAATACTCAAAATGATCACCAGGAAAAAAAAAATTAAATAAAATAAAAAATCTTGATGCAAATTGCAACCAGAAGAAATCACATATCTTGCTGAAGTATTGATGACTTGTCTGTTGGTTGTTCAGTGGGCAAATTACCAGGCAAGTGAACATCTAAGGACTGACCAGACTTGTTACCAACTCTACTTGGCAGTATCTCAAATCCGAGTCGGACTAGTGCTCCAGCAGTTCACTACATATGTCTGTCTCACCCTTCGATACTCCCCCATAGTGTGAGCCTCATGTCCCTCTCCCCTTCTGATACTAATCTTGACTACTGTACAAGTGATCCCTTCATTTTGGTAGCCTAAGTCCAGCTTTGGGCGACCAAGGGTTCACACCTTTATAAATGAGCCTCACCCCTCCTCATAATGTGCTTAACAAGTGTTCTTGACAAATGTATTTCTCCTTGTTTAGATGACCCAATTGGATCTGCTCGTGATTCCATGCTAAGTTTCGACCCACATAACTGAAGCTATTAGATAGTGTTCCTACATGTGTGAGCCTCACCCTCCAACAATACATTCAAAAAGAAAAAAGAAAATGATCTGGGTGCACAAAGATAGAACTTGATAGTGAGACACCTAATAGAACATAAAACACCAAAACAAAAGACAAATTCTTTACCCACTAATTCCTCATGGCAACGTGGATAATAGTTCGCCTTTCAAGTTTCTACGTCAACATACCCAACAAATAGAACAATAGCAATTATAACGGTTAAAGATAACGCCCAGTTTGACTGTCTATTAATTTATCCCAAGAGAACATTCCTTATTTGACCAATAAAAGCATTTATCACCGTCATTTGTCAAAACCAGCAATCTAGCATTTATTAATGTTAGATTTAAAATAACGGTAATAATAACAGAAGAATCTTAGTTATTTAATATAACCAAATAATTCAGGCACTGGAAAAACTTACATAATTGATTAGGAATACAACACAAAATTAATGTTGTTAATTTATCTAATCGGGCAGATCATAAGCTCACAGCTGCATGGCAAAGAAAAAACTAACAAACAAAAAATAGCAAAAACCCCCACCCCATGACCCAGTTAGTATGTTTATGTCTTTGATTGGCATTAAAAATACAGAAGTAATACAGTCATCGCTCCCAGGACCTGATACGTAAATTAAAATCATATGTTTTTCATCTTTCACCTTTACTGATGGATAGGTTCCACCATCTTAAGGAAGCAGCCATAAGGAAAATAATGTCTACCAACCATGCATCATGCATGGTAACAGATTTAGATGCATATATTTTGAGACAACAATATAATAATAAGAAGATTGTACAAGATCAAACAAAAATGCCAAGTTCTATATCTAACTGGAAAGTCCAACTAACTACAAACAAAACCCTCAAATGCACAAGCATCTGGATATGATATCCTAGAAATGAGCTTTCTTTTGAAGTTCTATGCATGTAAGTAACATAACAAGCCTCAAACACAAGTGAACATATTCAGCAGCACCAGTAATACAACATTGAAATGTAAGTGTTATTTGCATTAAAAAACTAATGTTTCATGATCTATTTGTCTCATAATGCAATAAAAATTGCTTTCATGTGATCTTTGAAGGATTGCATTAACCTTTTTTAATCTCCCGCTGCCCATAAAATCAAAATCGTCATGTCAACCAATCCAAAAATAAAAATCAAACTAGAACACAAAATTCACACAAGAATTATACAACAATTTAGCAACAGAACAGCCAAAACCAAAATCCTTGCATCAACCAATGTAATAATAAATAAATCTATCAAAATAGAGCACAAACTTGAAACTCCTCACAAGAATTACATAACAATTTAGCCACAGAACACACAAAAACAAGATCCCCTGCCAACCAATTCAAAAACAAAAATCAAACTAGAACACAAACTCTCACAAAAATTACACAACAAATCAAACAAAATCACAAAAGCAACAGAAATTATTACCACACAACGATCCGCTAATTCCATTTCATCTGCCATGATTGCCACACCAACCACCTAAACCAAAAAAAAAAAACAAATACAATTTTTATTTATATAAAAAAGATCATTAACTAAATCACCTCAAAAATGCGGAATTCTGAAAAATCTGATAAAATGAAATTGAAATCAAACAGTGCCAACAAATTCAGAGAAAAGAACCGCCAAATTTTTTTACAGTGAATTGGAGCAAAAAATAGAGAGAGAGAGAATGAGAGTGGAAATTTATCTCACAGCCTCGAAATCAACTTAAAATAAAAGCTGATCGAAGTAAATTGACATCAACTGATTAAACAAACAGTAACTACAAATTCAGAGAAAAGCAGCAAAAAGAAGAAGAAGAAAAGTTACAGCGAATTGCAGCCGAAAAAGAGAACGATAATCGAACTATATCTCACAGCCTCCAAATCCAGCTTAACATCAGATGATCAAACAAAAACGATAGCAACTGATCGAGCCAAACAGCACCTACAAATTCATTCAAAAAACAGCATAGCAAAAAGTTACACCGAATCCAAGCCGAAAAACAGAACGAAAGTCCAAATGTATCTCACCACCTCGAAATCCAGGTAAAAAACACGCCGATCAAACGAAATTCAAACCAACCGATCAAGCCAACCAACACCAACAAGTTCAGAGAAAAACAGCCAAACTCACACTGAATTGAAGCCGAGAGAGAGAACGAGAATCGAAATGTACCTCACAGCCTCGCTAGCTCTCGGTGCTCCTCCACTGGCCCGATACGACGACGACGACGATGACCTTCAACTTCAAGCCACCCCAGTGAAGAAGTAACGCCTCTGCTCTGCTCTGCGATTCGAGAGGGAGAGAGACACGCGGCTCTGTTGCACGAATTTAAATACTGGCCACTGTCGCGGACGCGAAGTTGATTCTGATATCTGGTTCTGGAAGGTCCGTACGGGTCCGGGGTTTGATCCGGTGGTGCGGAGGACCTGGAGGAGACAACCATGAGCGCGCGCGTCAACGGTTAAAAAAACGTTTTTGCGGCGCGCGCGGTTTTGTCACGGACAGATCGTACTATTACGTATCGCGTGTCTTTCGCTCTCGCGTACTGGTGTGGCATTTTGGTAATTTAGCCCAACTCCGTTCCGTTTTTTGCTATTCGAAGGTTTCTGACTTTTGAGGTGGTTTGTTTCTTATTTTAACCGTATTTATTTCTTATCATAATTTGATAAAAACAAAAACATTTAATTTCAATATTATCCATACAGTGTACTGTTCAATTGTTACCATGTATGTGAATTTAAATGTAATAAACAATTTGGGTTTATCTGTATTAATTGCATTTATTTCTTACATTAATTTAATTTGTTCCAGTTAAATAAAAACTATTTTAAAATTCAAAAATATTTCATTGCTAATATTGTTTAGGACGACACTTCTTTTTTGCTAACCCCGCCCCACAACACATCTAAGCGACTCATGAAACGTAACGTACTCTTAACACTAGTAATTTGAAAATGTTTGCAAGTTTATTAATATTATAAGAACTCGTTATTTTAGCGAAAAATATATTTTTGTTATCAAAATCATAATATTATAAGAGAGTCACTTAATTAAATCTAATGATTTAGTTTGACCGAAATATAACGGCTCAGATGAAGCGTTCTTAATTTAAATCGAAATGTAAAAACACAAACATTTAATTCCAATGTAATCAACAAATTAATACATAAAGTTGTTACCATTTATGTGTAGTCTATATCATTTAAGGAGTCATTAATCTAGTGCTCTCATTTACTTAACACTTAAGTGTCACATCAATTCAAATTTTATTGAATTATTATTGTTTTTCACAACAAAGATTTTTTTTTTCTTTTTTCTTTTGGAGGATAAGACTTTTTAATATTATATATAAAAAAAGAGAAATTTGTAAGGTCTAAAACTTAATTATTCCCAACTTGTTGTTTGTTACAAATTTGAAAACTCATTCTATCAGTAAGAGCATCGACAAAGACTTCAGGACTTTAAGAGGTGGAACCATCGGTAGAAGGATCGACATGGACATGAGTCCTGAAACACGACGTGGAGAATGATTGTGACTCCATCCATCTGCAAGCCGATTTCTATCATGTTCGATTTGCACAAGAGTAGGTTTAGGAGGTCGCCATGTTCGCACAGAGCGTGACACAAGTCGTCAATACATTACAGTTTGATAATGTTGCATTGCGTACGATGACCGACTTAAACAAGTCTGGTATAGTTGTTACTTCCCTCGCCGGGTTTCAGCTATAATTATTTCAACAATTGCTTATGACACCATCAATAATAAAGTTGATGAACTCAATCTTTTCCACCCAAATGACATCCACACAAAGAACAATAATATGTTTCTATGTTATTATATTTTTGAGAGAACTATATATAATCTAAATCGAAAGAGAATATGTATATAGTAAGAGAACAAAAATGTAATCAAGTTTCATTCCATTTTTACAACATTTCAAGGGAGCTAAAAGCCTAATTAGCTCCCTGCCGGCGGCGGCCATACAGATTATACAGCCGGGGTGATCAGAAAGCAGGCTTTTTGCTCCTCCTCTTGGCAGTTTTCGCAATGGCGTTACAGATCTCTCTTTTCCTTTTGTTGTTGTTGTCCATGTTGTTGGTCGCATTATTGTTGGTCGCATTATTGTTGGCCGCCGAGTTCTTTCCCTGAGTTTCTAAAGCGTTTTTGACAAAAAACTTCAGTCTCCATAGAGTAGATTCGCTCTGCGTAAGGCAAACGAGATGCAAATTCATTACCATATACAACTTTCTACGAAAATCTTGCGGGGAGATAATGAGGTGAGTTAAGTGGCAACCTGAGCATCAATGTCAAGATCCACCTCTTCTGCGGTTGCTTGGAAGGTTGGGTTGTTTTGAGCGACTATCTCCAATGCCTTGCTTAGATCTTCAGGAGACAATCTGGTGAGAGCTGTCCCGAGCTTCCTCTTTTCATCAGTGGACATTTTTCTGAAACATTGACTCAGATTTAGTACAGTAGCAATGGAATCGTGCCGGTATAGTATTTATATGGCAAACTCGAACAAGGTTAACCATGCATGATGCCTGTGTAGTTGTATATAGAACCAAAACGTAAAATCTTGAAAACAAAATATATATATATATATGCCGATGATGAAAATGAACAAGTAATCTCATTTAAAACACATCAAATATCAGTCAAATCCCAAGAAGATGGATCTATGGAAGACACATAATTGTTCTTCCAATCCTAATTCAATAAAATGCTATAATACCAGCAATTGTATGGTTTTCAATTGTGACAAAAAATGATACACAAAAATTGACATGTATGCACGATTGCACGTATACCACTAAAAGTATTGACGAATCTATTTCAAGAGCATGTTATATATTGTATAGGACATGTTATAGTAGTTGAACAAACCTGCACTTTTGAACAACCAATTCTCGGAGTTCTTCCAATCGGCTATCAAGCTCGGAGATCTGAAAGAAGAGCATTATATGAATCATACTCCAAGTATAAAGCATGACTATCAATGTGGACTAAGTTATAAAAATTCAAAAGTCTACTTTGACACGAATGCATAAATGCATCAATTTTTTTCTAGAGGGTTTAGTTCATCTTAGATGCAATTCTATGATGTTACCATACATGGTTACTTATATCTCTTGCCATTTTTGCATGAGCAGCCTCCTGAGCAAGCTGCATATCCAACTTTGCCTCTGCTTCCTCTGCTTCTCGTCTCTTTTCCTGCAAGTACATTGCTTTCAACGTCACTAATAACCAACAAAACATGAGTATGTGCAGCTTCACAAATGGCTAAAGGGAAGGAACCAGAAATGCTAATAAGGCCAAATACAGTCATGGAGTAGGAACATTTGGAGATAATTAGCATGGGAAGAGCTCTTACCTCTTGAATAACTTTGGGCAAAATTCGAAGCCACTTATCTTCAAATTTGTCCAACATAGATTTTGCCATAACATGAAAATCACTTCTCTCTTCATTATATTTCATTGCATTCTTGAAAACCAACCTCACATCAGAACATATCTCCCTAACATTCTTATATCCAGTACCATCTGTAGCCTCTATTTGATTCATTATTGTACTTAAGTCCATGGGCTTGTCAATAATCTAGTACACAATGGACAAAAAATATTAACCATAGATTATAAAAAAGAATCCAAGATGAACGGAAAAGATAGCCAGAAGCAAAACTACTACGATACACCTCATACACGAAGGGAAAATAAAAACAAAGTATCTCATTACCTCATAGTAGTCATGCAAACCAAGACCTTTAACATCCACCGGTTTCAGGAAGGGCTCTGCCCACCTATGTTTGATGAGCTGAGAGATAAGAAAAATATACATCAGGAAAATTAAAGCACCCAATCAATCTGAAACCATTACTGCACGTGTTGTAGAAAAAAGTTAAGAAAGCTAAGAGCCAAATGTCATTTCTTCTTAAGGTTTCAGTTACATAGTGTCAGTGTGCGAGTGTCCAAAGCAATTACAACAGAAAAACTATTTTCATCACCACTTTCAGTATTGAGGAAACTTGGCTCATAAGCTCTTCCATTCTCTTTGAAGCAGCAGCTTCCCCACGTGATGAATCTTGTTGCTGCTTCTTAACACTTGGAACATGTTTCTCCTTATCTTTATCATTCATGATGGAACTACCCTTGGAGATGTTTGGCTTCTTACTTGTAGTCAAGTAAAACTGCTCAACCTCATTCACTTTTTGCTCAAGCTGCAAGAAAATATACATCGCCAGTTGTCAATTCATACATTTGTACATCTATACCACTTATAAAAAAATAAAAAATAAAAAATAAATAAAATAAAAAACATGATCATAGAAAAGAAACAAAAAGAGAGCATTTCAAGACATAGCCTATAGTGATTGTAAATATATAATCATACAGAAGCACACGTTAGGAGAATCTTTTGAAAATTAACTTTTGCAGCTTCGTGTTATTCATTTACCTATAGTGTAAAACATCTCTATTGGAAATTAATTACACCAGCGAATTTAAAGTATACACTTGTTTGCTTATAAAAACAACAATCATGACCAAAAAGATTTTATCGAGATTTTTCAAAAAGTACTTGAGGTTAACATGAATATAAACATAATTGTTTTGAATAGGATTCAAAAGTAAATAATACAATCTGTTCAGGTCATCAATGAAGTAAGCTAACCCTCCCACACGAAGCTCAACAGTGGAAAATTTATTCAATTTGATCATTCCAAGGTTGTGAATCTGAAAGTGGGAATGCAGATAGAGACCTATCTAGTCTGCAATCAGGTATGTCTCTTCTGTCGATGGTCGCTGCTATTAATGAAAAAAAAAAAAAAACTTCTAAAAGGAACAAACTTGGGGTATAACTCAAATTATACTTTTAAAAGAAAAAACAATAAGGTAAATGAATTACACCCAAACCAGACAATATTGTGAGATTCCAAATCCGGATCTTAACTCAAATGAAATAAATTCTAGTAATTAATGCAATTCAAAACCGTAAAACGGTAGAGCTGAATTAAATTCCTGCGCGGCTGACACAAATTACCTCATCAACCTTCACGACAATTTCATCCACTTCATGCTTGAAACCTTCAACTTCTGCTGGATTGCATTCACCGTTTTCTCCCCCAACTTCTCTAACATCTAAAACAGGTGCATCGATGGGCTCCATCTTTCTCAATGACACAAATGGAACGCAGTATCACTGTGACACAAAGTTCGTGTTTCTTATATTATTATATAGTTTGAGCATACAAATAGATAGATATGCTCATAATAACAAACAAATCATGCGTACATGCAACTGCTCTTTATCCTAGGTTCTCAAATCATCTCTGTTCTCAAGTACCATTTTATGAAATTCAAACCAACAATTTCAAGCTCATAAACAAAAATATTCACACGATCATAATTCACATCCAGTTTAAGCTATGAACAATGAAGATTATACCCAGAAGGGGAAAAAAATCACTCTTTACAGTGTTACCATGTTTCAATTATACATGTAAACAAAATCATTCAATTTAAATCTGTTAGAGTCCAAAGCATACAACTTTAATGTGTACTCGGCACCATTAATGATCAAAATCAAAATTAAAACATAGTAATTAGGGCTTTTTAGACCAAAACCAGAGAGGAAACATGAACAGAATATGTCAAATGTCAATGTCCCCAATTGATACAAATAGCAAAATGTTGAGTTTTCTTTAATTTAGGGCCAAGAAAGAAGCTGATGATATCTGGAACTGAGTGAAAGGGCGCAAATTGAAAACCATCAAAGAACATGGAGTTCACTTCCTCTGCAATTTTGTAGAAATCTATAGCAACGAATGTTTGAGAGCTTACCTAGTTGTAAATCGAAAGATGAGATGGTGGTGGCGGCGGCGGCGGCGCAGCACGGAGACCGGCGGTGGAGGTACGGCGAGCTAGCCGTCGGAACGACAAGGCCCAAAAATATTTTAGCCCAGCTTCACTTGAGCGGGTAGTGTTTTCTATATGACACGTTTAATGGAAATTTAATTTGTGGGAACTTAAGTTAATAATTTATTGATTTGTGTTTAAAATTAGAATATTGATTAAATACCAAATTTGCAATTCTTTCTTTTCGATAAGCAAACGGTACTTTTTGTTAGCGTACAAAAGAGAGGTCCAAAATTGCATTTCAAATGTAATGGTTTTTTTTTTTTTTTTTAAGGGTAACTCGAATTTTATTAATAGAAAATAGAACTAGTACAACGAAAGGAAAAGTAACCAAAACTAAGCCTAAATACTAAATTAATCTTCAACCTAAAAAAAAACTATAACAAAAGCATAAAAGAAACAACACCATGCTCTCAAGACCCGAACCCTCATGTCAAAAATTATGTACTCTTTTGATTTGAGTAATAGCCAATAAATCAAATAGGGGCACTGAGAAAATTCTCTCCCGATCTGTCGAACACCTTCTTGCAAGCACGAACGACCATCAATCTGACTCATCGAACCAGACCACATCGATCTCGGCTGACCTGTGATTTGATCCTATCACGAGAGCCACCTCGGCCCCATATCACGACCCTTGGCGAACCTGAACAGCCAGGTTCGC
Source organism: Pelargonium australe (assembly GCA_036897465.1). Taxonomy (NCBI): domain Eukaryota; kingdom Viridiplantae; phylum Streptophyta; class Magnoliopsida; order Geraniales; family Geraniaceae; genus Pelargonium; species Pelargonium australe. The sequence continues at coordinate 4,035 of JAYMTH010001623.1, read as the reverse complement.
AGCTTGCGAGTTTTTTGTCCCTCCATCCTCAACAGGCTCGTCGAGCCCCTCATCCTCATGAGCAGTACCTTTTTTACGCTTAAACATTGAAGAGATTTTCTTGCATATTTCATGCGCATCTTGGGAAGCCGAAGTTATTGGCGTCTCCTCGACCTCCTCCATAGGGTCCCAAGGCTGGTCCAATCCTGATCGAATCTACTGAACCCCAATAGTAGACTGCCTACCCTTAGGAGCAACAAGCGAAGCCCCAAAAGCTCTTTCCACCCCCAGGTCTTTCACAACTTTGAACTTTGCGCAATCATTTTCTATATGTCTCAATCTCTCACAATAGTAGCAAAAGGTTGTCAGCTTCTCATATTGAAACATGATCACATGATTTCCAAAACATGCAATCTACATTCTAATCTTCCTTCTCAGTGGATTTTTAGTGTCAAAACGAATTCGAATTCTCGCATAAGAACACCAGCCCCCTCTGAAGTTCAACGGGTCAACCTCCAGGAATTGACCCACTGCATTCCCCAGGTCCGAACGAACCCAATCTGACACTTAATTTATTGGTATACCCATCGCTTGGATTCACATATCAAGCATGTTCAGTTCGATAACATACGGGTTATCACCCGTTTTCAACTTTCAAGCGCTCCAAAATCAAAACCCTCCCATTATATGTCCAAGGTCCCTGCTTCTCAGCTTTGGCTGCATCATCCTCATCATAAAACTCAAACAATAACTGTATGCCTCTTCGGACTCGGAGTCGGATCAAACAACTTTTTCGTAGTCACCCTCTTCTTCAGTCTCCACAATCAAGCAGTCATTTGTAATCAAATATTCGGTTATATATGTATACAAATTCAATCTCGCAAATTTTTAATCAAATATTTTTAAATTAATAAAACAAAATTTTGAAAATAATAAGGTGATTGTGTTGCTGTTGTTGTTTGTTGTTCACCACTTAATTTATACAAAACTTTTTTACATATTGATTACACGATCCGTTCATGACATGTTCAATTAAACAAAAGTTCAACCAGAACACATCTTGATTATTAAACGAATTGAGTTCATAGACACAAATTCAACATGAAATGATCAAACTAAACACAAATTCAAAAGAATTGTTGATTGATAATAAAATGAATCTCTGGGCCCAAACCCTAATATACCAAACCTACCAAATGATGCCATGAATTAAATTATCTAACAAGGTAGACAATTGGCAAGCTCATCCATTTGTTCATCTTAGTGTGCATTATATCAGGATTCACTTATCAAAGAATGCAACTCTTGCCGGAATGTGCAGATTTTGTCGGCTTCGACTGCCATTACCAATCCCATCAACTGATAGTTCTTTAGCTGCACAATTAACAATCACCAAGAAAAAAAGGGTATTCTTTTGTCAGACAAGCCATAACCGAAATGAGGTATCTCCAAAACTCAACTATCAAAACCGCAATTCAAACGATGCAACATTTGGGGAAAGAAAGAGGACGTCCCAACACACAAGTCTCCCACTATTGTGGGGTCTGGGAGTCATTTTGTATGTAGCCTTAGTACCTTACCTATGCTTTTTACAAAGAAACGGTTTTCTTGACTCCAATCAAACTTTGGTCACACAGCAACAACCTTACCGTTGAATTGAGACTTAGACGACACAGCATTGACGACAACCAAGATTGAATGACTAAAAGGCGCGAAAAGAAACGGATTTCCTAATAAAAGGCTTCCAATACATAAACAATACTCCATCACTTCAAAATAAGGGTCTTGTTTGATTTTTTCGCAAAAGCTATGGATGATTTTATTAGTTTTGACTCTTCCCTATGTGCATGTTTGTATCAAAAAACTCAAGTTGTCATAACTAACTAATTTCAGGAATATTACGGGTAATTCAAGAATAACTCACTCATCAAAAGAGAAAGTAAATGTTCATTTTAAGGACAGTCAAATTCAATAAAGTGAACACTTATTTCAGAAGTGGAGTATGAGAGTCGAGTCATTTGAATATAAGAAACAAATTATAGTGATGGTACTTGCCTCGTGAGCTGTTGGTTGCTGAGTGCGCGAGAGAAAACTGAAAGACCACGAACTAAGCTGAAATGTATATAAGGAGAAAATCAGGAAAGAGCTTGCAATATATTGAATATTAAAGAGTCAACGAATAAATATACCTTGTGAAAAATCTCATCCTCTGGTTTAATATAAATGACTGTATCTTCAATGTCTTTACCCGCCCTATTCTTCTTATCCGCATTCTTGTGCTGAAGTTTTACCTCCAAGAAGCAAAATTAATACGAGAGCGAATTGCATATGCCCAGTCAATCACATGAAAATCATCTAGTAAAGTACAACGTGGCAGGGAAATGACACAAAACCGTACCTTATAGATTTTACTGACTAGAAGATAATACTTAAAGCGGAAAGAATTCCGAAGCTCCTCTGTTGGCTTGAGAGCAGAAATAGAAATTGTAAGTACAAAAGATAATTTTGAGGAAAAGAAAGAGGAAAAACTGTCGAAGTAGACCAATCCCACACAATATAATCAAATCATAATCTGACCTCATCTTCCGTAGCCCAAGAGACTTCATCGAAGAGAGAATCGTAGAGAGGTGGCAAAAGTTGGGGAGGAAGGTTCACCACACGCTGAGAGACCAACAAACCCACATTTTGTGCTTGCTCTCCTAAAAGCGATCTCAAGTCATCCATTACAGCTTTGTCCTTGCATGCTTTTAAGAGGAACTCCTTGACCTCTTTAATACATGTATTATCCTGGAAAGAGCGAAATTTGCAGTCACGAGCCAGTACCGATTGAATCTTAGAGACGAGAGATCAGCTCATTAGACCAATGACATTAGCACCATATCAACAAAGGAAGACAAAACAAAACAGCTAAAATCAGTGAAATGGTCCAGTACGAATGTTCACTCCTTGCACACATAAAATGACTATCCACATTGATATGGAACAAAATTACCACCCACATGCAATCTTTTGCGACCAGTAAGAGAACTAGTCAAAAGCCTATGTAGTTGGGGAAAGGATTTGTTGAACTAACAAACACAAAAAACGCACAGACAAAGGGAACAAAAGTGACCGCTACAATCATTTGAAGTCAAGTTTGAGTTACTTGCCTTATATCTTCCCAAGTTAAGAGCTGTAACAACAGCAAAAAGTCCATCGTCTTCACTCTCTTCTATCTTAACAACTGTTCCGACAGTTGTCTGTGGCAGTATTAAGTCCACAAAACCACTCAAATCCCATTGTTTATCATCAAGGTAAGTCTGCAGCAAGGTCTTCACTCCATGGAAGTCGTCAGGTTTGGGATCAAAGAATGCAAAATCTGCTTGTATGACTCCCTTCAAAGACAAATTATTTATATCAGAGTCAAAGAATAATTACACATTTTTGTCAAAAAGCCATTGCTGCAAAAGTATGCTTACATCAAACTCCTCTTCATCGGAAGATTCAGACTGTCCATCCTTCTCTTCTAGAGTAGGCTTAGCCAAACCATTACCTATAAGTATAGAATTAAGTCAAATGTATCTAAGAGTACAATGAATTAATGATATTACTAAAAACAAAACACCAATAGACTTCAAGAATAAAGCAGGATAATTAGGAGGCATTTCTTCAATAGAGGAAAATCAGAAACTTATACTACCTGAAGAGCTGGGGAAAGAATCTCTGCAATGCTTGGAATGAACCTTTCGATGCTTTGCCATGTAAACAGAAGCAATAGTAGCAACTTTACGAGCAAATGGGGAATAAGTCAAAGGCTGAACTCTAGGTAAAAGGCGGTGACTTACTGGCTTTCTGGGCATCTTTTTAATCTGTATGGTGCTCATTGTTAATGTCATAAAAATAGAATGCATTCAACATTCGGAAAGTCACTCCACCAACCTAACTAGCTATCAAGTGCATGGTCAAACGAACAGTGTGAAAACACTTGAAATTCAAAATTATATACAGAATTTCCCTCAGAATAAGTGCTTGTTTGGGAACTCATGTCTCCAAAAGGAGAAGGAGGTGAAGGAGGTA
>JAYMTH010001622.1:0-14418 GCA_036897465.1 Pelargonium australe | reverse complement strand
TATATATATATATATATACTCTCTTGCCCATCCAAAAATTTCAAGAAACTCATAACCATGGAAAACAAAACCTACATAATGAAACTCCTGAATTAACCAAACCAAGATAACATCCCTTACTCTTTGTGGTTGGGATGAATAGAAATGACAACTTCCTCTTGTCCAAAAATAAAACCTATTTGACAACATTAGACAAATTAACAACACCATGGTTGGCTTCAGATCCAATAACATACCATCAATTTCTTACATCCCAACTCTATATAATCATCAAACCCATCATCAAATATTTGTGAAAAATACCTCTATATCACAGAAAAAGAGGAATAGAGTGCATTACATATAGATTTGGGATGTTGGACATCTCTGAGGAGATGAGGTTGGCATCCATTGAAGAACAACCACAAGTGCCCCTATTGGAAAAGGCACCCAAAACAAAAGGCCAAAAGGCCATAAGGAAGACCTTTAAAGGGACAGCCCATTTGTCCAACCTCCTCCCCACAGGATCAGTCCTAACATTCCAACTCCTGTCCCCTGTCCTTACACACCAGGGACAGTGTCTCACATTTGTGAGCCATTATATGACTCTAGGCCTCATCCTCTTCTGTGGTATGTCCTGTTTTTTCCTATGCTTCACCGATAGCTTCAGGGACGAGAGGGGCAAGGTCCGGTATGGCGTGGCCACGCCCAGAGGGATGTGGGTGATTGACGGGTCGGTGACACTTGCATCGGAGGAGGCAGCCAAGTATCGGATCCGGAGAATTGATTTTGCACATGCTGTGATGTCAATATTGGTGTTTGTGGCATTGGCATTGTTGAATAACAATGTAGTGAGCTGCTTCTATCCAAAGCCATCAGAGGAGGCCAAGGAGCTGCTTGGGGCATTGTCTATTGGGATTGGAGTGGTGTGTAGCTTCTTGTTCCTTGTGTTCCCAACCAAGCGCCATGGAATTGGCTACCCTCTTTCCAAGGATTGATTCATTTGCAACATCTCTCCTAGGGATCAATAGAACCTTTGATTTTTTTTTTTTCATGACTCAGTTACAAAAATGTGAATCTATGTACATTCATGAGCACATAATAACAAGTGAATCACATTTCAAACTAATTCATCATGTGCATGTCCCTAATCATAACAAATTCTGGGAGCTCTCACATACATATTAATATGTATCCAAGATGGTCATTCCTGAGAATTCCTGTGTTCCTAATAGAGTAATAGAACAAATAGTTTATCAGTACATACATATCAAAACACAAACAGTCCAACACATCTTATGACTTGGGGGAATGGGAAACAAGATGCAGAGACTCAACTCATATTAGTAAAATTGAAAAAGTATACTCCTGACCATTCTATTTCAAACATAAATTGTGGGAAACAAAAAATGAAAATCAAAACCAAATTCAATAACTAAATTACATCTATCAATTGCATATTCCTGTTTTACTTTTTAACTAAAATGCTAAACTGTATTCACAAGATTGATTTATTGTTTAACCCAAGAATTTGACAATCCCAAAAGTTTCATCATCCCAAGAGCTTCTTCATACCGGCCTTCTGCTCTGCAGTGAGCCTTGTTGGGAACTTGATGTTGAATTTGATTCTCAAGCTCCCTCTTTTTGTAGGGTCTTTCTGAACAGGCATTCCTTCCTTGGGCACAACCTCCTCATAATTGGGACTGATCACATTGTTGATTGGGATGCTTAAACTCCTGCCATCGAGGGTAGTTAGCTGTACAGTGTAACCTGTCAAGGCTTCTGCTAGTGATATCTTCTGTGTCACAACCAAGTCATTTCCTTCTCGGGTAAAAACAGGGTGTGGCTTCTCATCAATGATGAAGACAAGATCAGCAGGTATAACATTGGGCAGCTCATTTCCTTTCTCTGGGAAGGTGATTTTCGTTCCTTTCTTCCACCCAGGCTTTATGTCAATCGTCAAAATCTCCTCCACTGGGATGGTCTTACTGAGCAAAGGCAATTATAGACAAGTTAGACTGATGTTCAAACATATGACAAAAGTTAGGCAACACAAATCATCAACTCCATCCCTTGATTCTATCTTTAAGAATTCTACGTCACCTCAGATACTTTCCTGATAAAGCAAAACGAATATCCCACAAGGAACTTTTCAACAGTACAAAGTAGAAACTAGTCCTCAATTTTATTCAGATCTCTGATTTTTGCCAAAACTTCTATAACGGCCTAAATCTTTGTGTAATTAGTAATTATGTTATCGAGTGTGCCATTTAACACTTGGATTATTTACAAGTACAGGCCTTTTTGATAAAGCAGGACATTCAAGACGGGAACTTTAACAGCCTAAATAAGGAGATATCATCAGAACTTTCCATTCATGCTCTCATTTTGTCACTACGTATTACACTATAACCACTTTGCATTAAGAAACTAAATTCAGCAAAAGAGAAAATATTTCAACGTAGTAATGAGACATATATCCCATATTGGATCCAACTTTGACAGTACCACTTCAATAACTTAAAAATCAAAATAGACATCAGGCTTACATCCTTACACAAACCAACTGTCCAACCAAAACCATATTTGGATCAATACGATGACGCCCAACCATTCCAAGCAATAAAAAGAGCCCATTATTATTGTAGTTTACTACTAGCTCAGGGCTGTTTGTACTGAAAATTATATGTGTGTGTGTGTGTGTGTATGCATTTTCCTTTCATTACAACTGAGTTGTTTTCTTGATGACCACAAAAAAATCCCTCGCTAATATTCTTAGCTAATCAATGTGTACTCCTACCTCACGTTTCATTTGAAAATATGAAATCCACCAACAAAATAAGCCTCTATTAATCTTTACAAGTCATATGAAACCAGTGCACCCATAGCCAGATCAATGGCTTGACAGGAAGACTAAAAAACTACAAAATGTGTAAAAGTCTATTCAAACCTACCTGAAAACTGAGAAAAGGAAGGAAAAACTGTCCAGCAAACATGATTCATAATAAAATGACAAGTGATTATGTTTATGTACTTGAGCTATAGAAGGTAATATCCAACTATGGTAACTCAGTATTAGCATCCAACTATTGAAATGTAAACCCCTATGAATGTGTAACCATAACACCTACACTTAATGCAAATCTCTATGAATGCCTACCCAAAACACCTAAAGTAGAGAGATTAGAGTTGATCTGAGTTCTTAGACTTCAAAAATTCAAATTGCAAGCTAGCTTTTAACATCAAATGAAGAATTTATCAACCAACCGAAAAGAACAGACAATGACTGATAATCAAAACAATGGCACGTAGATCAACAATGCATCGATCAATATAATCTCAGTGCTAGCACCAAATTTAGAAACCAAACAAAGAGAATGCCAAATATTCTAAAAGCAACAAGAACACATAATAGAATAAGCAATGGCTAAACTTACCCACTCATATCAGCAATCTCTCTAGAGATCTTCATCTTCTTGGTAGTACCCTTGTACAGCTCCTCGAGACTACATGGCAACCTTTTCTCAATGGGATCATCTTTACGAGGTACAGATTGGTTCATAGACCCTCCTCCCCCGCCTCTTGCTTCCCCATAATGAGAAAACATATCCTCCCCACCAAAAATCCCACTCGGGAACCTTCCTCCTCTCATGGTGGAGCCACCACCGCCACCTCCTCCCATTCCTCCAAATGGATTGTTTGGCCCAAAAAACTCAGCAAAAATATCATCTGGGTTACGCGAACTGAATCGGAACATTGAGGGTCCATTGCCAGTCGAGAAGTATGTGGCACCGCCTTGACCCCCTTGACCCCCTTGACCACCTGCCTCCGGCGGCGGCACCCCCTTCAGGCCATCCTCACCGTACTGATCATACACTGCTCTCTTCTGAGGATCGCTCAGAACCTGCAACAGTTAATCCCAACAAAACCTATTAGCCCCAGCACCAAATCTGATCACAAGACGGCAAATTTAGATTGAACAGCGAAAACCCAACAAAACCCAGAAATCGTAGCATGATATTCCAATTACAAAATAACAAGGAAAAACAAAATAAATAAAAATATCCAGTTAAACAATATCGCAGGAATTAAAAAACGAAGATAAGAAAATCGAAAAATTGACAAGGAAAGCATACATCGTAGGCCTCGGAGATCTGCTTGAACTTGGCTTCTGCTTCCCTTTTGTTGTTAGGGTTCTTGTCAGGGTGCCACTTCATGGCAAGCTTCCTGTAAGCCTTTTTGAGATCCTCATCTTTCGCAATTTTATCGACCTGCAAAATTTTGTAGTAATCAACACCCATTGTGGATTTGTTGTAGTTCTCAATCGATTCCTTGATCTCTGGTTGCTGTAGCCTGAAAATGGGAAGATGATAATTGGTAGCTAGCGTGAATACGATAAACGCGACTCTGATGATGCCGAATGGAAGAAGCTGGTATTTATGTAATATTAAGTCTTTTTGATAAATTGAGAACACTGTGGAAGATTCCAGAAATAACTTCATCAACCGTACCACTACCACATGTATGTATGTATTCTTCTCTAATGTCACCTACGACCTTACCTTATATTCGGTTACAGTGCAAAAGTTTAATCGGATTTCAAGAGACCTTTGATTCAAGATATTTCACACAATGAGGATTTTTGTAAGACTTTATGGAAAGATGACACTTAATAAATTACAACGAATGTTCATTATTTAAAATTCAGTCAGTTGAGAAGATCTTTTAAAATTATTGTAAAAGATACATATACATTTAATATGAGACCGTTATTTATTTGGTGCCTAACTTGATGGTCGCAGGTGGAAAAAGAGACCAAACTTTTTTTTGTGCTCATTTGTGTAGGATACTAGGTTTGACAAAAGAAACCAATGATAGTATGGATAAAAGCCACATTCATTTGGGGTTTGGTAGTTCTACTCCAATATATCAATCAACACAAATTTGTGCAAATAGAATGAGAAACTGTACGGCGAGTGACATGACATGAAGCGAAGAAACAATCTCGTGTGGAATGAATCAGGAGGTGGTGGCTGATATGATGTCCCAATGAATTATTGGTGTAGGAGGTTGGTGATGGGAGAACTGGCCGGGGTGGAGAGACCCTAACTTGTTTGGGTGAAAATTATTGTAGATGAGAGTGGTGTGTTGGAAGTGGTTGTTGTACCTTGGTGGGGAGATTGGAGGCCAAAATGGACGAAATGCATGCTTGTAGGATGACGATGGAGTGGGAAGCTAAAATGGGTTGAGAGTAAGTTGTTTTTGAGATGGAAGCTTAGGAGATGATCTCGGGATATCATATCGCTTTTGGCGGACTCGAGCCATTTTGGCATCTTTATTGTACCAGTGTGTCTTTACTAAATGTTTTTTTTTCTAACGATGTGTGTCATATTGTTAGGAGATAAGAGAACGGTGTGGCTCATGCTTTTGTGAGATTCTCTTTTATTTTTTGTTAGGTCTGGTCTCTTAGGATGTGAATGCCCTCCTCCAGATGGCTCGAGAAGTTGAACCCACGATCTTGTTTTGGGTTAAAACCTTAGGTCAAGAGGGGACGTTTTTGAAGAGATGTTTGGAGTGGCCGGGCAGGTGGTGAGGATGAACTATTACCCGCCGTGTCCCAGACCCGACCTTGTTTTGGGTTAAAACCCGCATTCCAAAGGCAGTGCTCTCACCGTATTGCACCAGACTGCCAACACCTCAGACTCTGTACTGTAGGACTCCAAAATCTCAAGAACAAGGCATGGGTGCCAATAAAGCCCCTCCCAAATGCACTTGTCATCTCAAGCTCTCAATTTATGTATATGTATCTTGCAATTTTCTAATGCATGCAGGTTCTTACAAATGGGAAATACAAAAGCGTGGAAACACTAGAACCCATGGATCTTGTGGTAAAGTAAAATCTTATATTTCAATCACACGAAAAATTAAGAATAGTTAAACATAGCAAGTTAAGTGGGGTGGCTTGATGGACCTATTATACAGAGATCTCAGAAGGCAAAACCAGCTCTCTTGTAAACCTTAAAATCAACGAACACACAACGTTAGTACTCATTAATCTCCATTGAAAAGACTAAAGTCCGGTTCAGGAGGCTTCTGCAGTTGTTTCTCATGTCTCCGAACCCCGCGAAGAGCTTTAGCTGCAAAACGAGAGGCAAGAATGGCTGCACCAAGTTTTGTAGACCTACTGTTACTCAACAGTGATCTCTGATCATCATCATCGTCGTAGTACCATCTCGCTTCTTCCTCTTCCTCTCTCCGCCGCTGCTCCAAAATCTTCCTCCTCATTCGCCTTCGCCACGCGGATTGGATAAAGCTTGCAGCCCATGTCCTCCATTGCTGCGAGTAGAACCGGAACCTGTGCTGCACCTGCCGGCTGTGAAGCCGCCTAAACTGAGAGGCAACGAACTTGAGCTCCTCTGCCTCCAGTGCGAAAGCCTCCACCTCTGTTAAAGCCTTCACTGTTCGGGTAGATGATGGCAAGTTGACAGTAGCTTTCGGGTCCAGTGCCCATGTCAGGAGCTCCTCGCCGCAGAAGTCTCCTTCTTTCAGTAAGCCTCGGTTGAAAAACCCGCTCCTCCCACCATCTGTAGTTACACTCTCTAGGCGACCACGTATAATGAATAGCATCTCGTCAACTGGGTCACCTTCCCTCACTATGAAAGTCCCCTCGGTGTATAAACTTGGCTTCAGCCGTTCACAAATGGCATCAAGCAATCGTTCATCCATGTTGGCAAACAGAGTAACCTGCACAGATGGGTCACCTTATTTCCCGAGTTCTAAAGAAATGAGGTTCGCGCTACCTAATTTCAATTCAAAATGATTTGCTACGCGAGGCTCATTGTACGTTAAGTGTAATGATGTATGCAGTTAATATGTGCGTGTAATATAGTGCTAGCAGAAAATGTCTGCTTACCCGTCTCACTAAATTTAGACAGAGATGGCGTTTGATGTCCCTCCTGAGATCTTTCGGCAAACTCTTGACCAAGTTCTCTTCATCTACCCCACGTGTCTCTAACCACTTGTATTGATCATACCGCCTAACTCGTTCCCTAAGCTCTCCTGGAAGCAAACGATGATGCATCCACTGCTCAGAATCACGCCTTTTGATCCTCATCTCCTCAAGACGGACAGTAAGTGACTGAAGGTAGGTCTGTTACATTTACAAGGAACTTTAAAACCTATGTAAGTGGAGCTATTCCTTTTTCTTCTACTAACAATGCAACATCCATTTTGTAAAACAATTTATGCACATAAGCAGTAATAATTTGAACCAAAAATCAGAGTATAATATGAGCAAAATATAGATTACTTCCAAAAGAAGCATGAATCTGAAGAACAATAATAGAAGTCCGATAAGTGCAAATGTATTTGAAAGTGAAGTCTTAATAAAGTTACCTGCATATTTCCAATCAAAAGTGCAAAGAGGATGAGTCCAAATATGGCTATTGATATGGAAAAAAGAACCTCTCCATAATAGGTACTGGTCTGAAGTCCTTGACCAAGTGTACTGCAGCAAGTTTTGAAGAAAAAAAATGCCAATGCAATGAGGTTAGTTAAGCTTTGGGAGTTCATATGAATACACCATGCTACGATGCTTGGGAGTCTTTGACCAAGCAACTTCATGGAGATAGGGAATTATGAACTGAAATAATAAGCAAGCACAAAGGGTGTCTAGTAGATGAGGATGATCTCTTGGGAACAGCAAAAATCCTAGCAAATATACATTGGACTAGTGGACTACTATACGGGAATTAAACTACTCTCCTCAAATGAAAATAAAATGGACAAGTCCGATGCATTTCAATTGAAATATAGCAGAAACCAGAAGGATGCTCACCCGCTGCCAAATGAACAACTATATAAAATGCAGTTTGGTTTGCCAAAGAATGTATTGGTGATTGCCAAAGATTGTACATATCTACAAGAAACATGTCGATAGAAAAGAGGATAACCCTCCTTGTACCTTAAATTTTGCAATCCCCACCACAGACAGTAACACAGTTTTTGGAAAAACAAAATATCCTTCTCCCGCTTCTTCCTCTCCTTATGCTTCTTAATAAGAATCTCAGCCTTTATAGCCTGTGTGTAGATTCCATAATCAAAAGGTACAGTTTCAGAATTGACAGAGCACTTTTCTTGGAGATAATCAGAGTTGATTTGTTTCCAAGCATGGTAACCTTCGTTACGTTTATAATTACCACAGTACAAGAACATTTTGTTACATTTTGAATTAAGAGAACAAGCCTCCTGCCAGCATGCGTCATAACGTTCTACAGCTAATAGGTACCACAAAGCCCCGGCTATCTGCCAAATTGCATCAAACAAAGATGACCGGTCAGGTGAGTTCAATAAATAAAAGCACTTTGTCTATGATTATTTTACATGATAGTATAGAGGGAAAGGAAGAATTTTGATATTCAAAGACACCACTAGCTCATCCTCAATGATCTATTTTTTTATTTCTTCTGATATAAGATAAAATTATATACAAAATGAAAGAGGACAAGGTGAGCATGAAAAAGGGAAAACAATGAAAGAAAAAAGGCATTAGAACAGCCATGTCATCCAATCCCTTTAAAAGTATACGAAGAGAGACAAATATTAGTCGACAGCAAGCTTGTATGAGACGGCAAAGCACTTACATGACTGGCAAGCAGGTACCATAGCAAGTAGTACGCAGCACCAGCTAAAGCACTTTCAGCAAAGACTCCGGCAGTCTTTTTCAGTTCGGAGGTTAATGGTATCAATCGGACAAACCTGGGAATATACTGAATAAACACAATCCATAGCAAGCTCGTTTTTGTAGCCAATATGTCAGCACCTTTGGCTCTTGTTAGATACCTATATACAGCAATCTGCAAATAACAAAAAGTTTCTAAATATATTTGAAGAATAATTTTCTTTCAAATTTAAATGTTTAAATGATAAATATGAAAAACTAAACCTATGGACTGATTCAATTTAGATCAATTGCATATTTATTAATAAAAAGGTTGGTTCATTACAATCATTTAGAAGGTCTGAAAGTGCTGTTGTTGACAGTAGGTATGATACTGCTGTTTACATTTTATAAATGCATTACTCATCAATACAAGTGGAGTGGTAAAAATGCATTATCTTGAAACTTTATGCTAAATTGTTGATTCATCAAGATATAAACATTTTATTCTTAAGAATGTTCAGGATTGCATCAGGTTTTTATCATCAAATTTCCAAACACAAGCATTATTAAGTATCGCATAAAAATACTTGGTAAATTAAGTGACCTTCATTTTGTTAATATCATTAGTATTCACACGTTTTTTTGAAAAAAAGGTATTAGGCAGGTTTATGGCTATCATAAGTTTCACAATACAATACACACACGTTCAACTGCAAAAGAGATTTACACTAAAGGAGTTAAAAGTGCAAAAAATGTCAAGGATGGTTTGTCAAACCTGTGGAATAGGTAGCACAGACAGCAAATCAACAAAGAAATAACGACTGATATATCGCTGGGCTATTTGTGTAGAGTCTATCACCAGTTCACCCCGACCAAAGACTCGTGATGATGGTGCAATAAATGCAGTGCGGAATTGAAGAGCTATTCGGAGAAGGTAGAAAATATCAATCGCTGTCCGTATCCCTAAGGTTGAGTATGCTAAATAATCATTAAAGCCAAGGCACATTGACAGTTGGTTGAACTCCGGAAGATAAAAAAATAAAGGATCGACGGATACTGCCAGAATACATGATATTACAAAAAGCCTGTTCCACATTAAGAGGTATTTGTCTTGAGGGTCAAATATCGTTTTCTCAGACACTCTAAGATCTTCTGGGAAAACTGCTCGGGTGACCCCACTTCTAATTGATCGACCAAATGTCATCAGTCCTTCTGATCCCTTTTTCACTCCCACCCTAATAGATTTTGAAGGATTTCTGGTTGTAACACGACCAGTTTGCGGAGGCAACCCTTCTGCATTAAATATCATTTTCTTCATCCCTGTATCTGAATTCATTGACAGTGAAGGGCTCAACTCATTCAATCTGCAGGTACATCAATATACCAAAGTTAGAAGCTGATTTATCGCACAAGTATTGCAATGTAATAGTACATAAATAAAACAACAGTTCATTGTATTCTTGGTGAATGATTCTCTCTGACATAGCTGTTGTTTTTTAACCATAAAAAAAGCTTGCACTCGAGAGTTTGAATACATAGAACCAGAAAATCACATAGTTGAACATTACTTCCTAAAAGTTATCACAAAACTAAAAAAAAAAATTGTATGTTTTGATCTTAGTAACGGACTATACACGAGAGTACATTTTATTAAGCGAAAATGTATGAGATCAAGAGTTCAAGTGATATTAGTCATTGACACATAAACAGCTATCCATTTGGCTTTTACAATAAGAAACAAACCAGTGCTGGCAGAACTGGAAAAACAAGTGCAAACTGGTATAAGTTATAACTCAACCAACATCCATTTAGCATTCAGCGGAGGACACGCATACACCAAAGAAATGCTAAACAATCAAGTTGAAAAATCTTTAAAATTTATTGAGCCATGAATATCTAAATAAGTTTCAAATGCTGTGGTTCAAGCTGCAAAACTAACAACCCAAGCTAAAATTTAGTCTAGCCAGAAGAAGTTACACAAATTTTCTCATTTAACTAGATTGACAATCTTCCTTATTAGACAAAACAAGCTTCAAGCTGCTTATAAGTCCTAGTCATACCAAAAATTATAACTCTTTAAAAGTTTATCCTCTCTACACAAAGAAAATAATTATAAATGTACTAGACATTTCTTACCTTACGAATTTATCCTTCTGTCCACCAAAAGATTGACAACCAAACATTTTGTAGAATCAATTACACTGATAAGATAGAGGATTGAATCGTGAGCTTCACAGGCAAGTTCAGGGCCATATACTTAATGGGCACGTAGAATCATCAATCATTCCTGTGCCACATAGAAACCTGGTATTGGTAAGGTTCTTGCTCGATGTCATCAGTAATCCTCAAAACATTGCGATAATTCTATATAACAAAATATGTAATCCAATTCTTCATATCTTGTTATACCTTTCTCACATATATCAGCCTTGATAAATAGTCAAATACTTATGTTCCGTATCTTGATATCTGCAACCTCCTAATATCCCCTTTATTTTACAAAGTTACTAATTCTTCCACATCTATCTATCTATCTATTTATTTATCAAGATTTAAAGAAGGGAAATGTTAAGAAAAACTAAGCCAACCATGCTACACCCCCGCAGTCCTGAATCTCAACCGGAGAACAAGACAACTTTCTCGTTTCCATTCTTAACAAAATTCTCCAAGCTTACAGTTTATGGGTTTTGACCCACCTTTTTCTTAAGTACTTTTGTCGAAACCACAAAACATAAACATCTTTCAAGCAAGTATTTTGCTCCGGTTCTATTTAAATAAGTAACAACATCCAGCCAAAAGCAGCATAACTAGGGCAAAAATTATCAGAGCTTGAATTGCTTTCATCTAAAATTAAATATGTAGATATAGAACTACTTGTTTCATTACTTTCCCGAAATCTAAATCAACAAATTAACCGAGAAACGAATTGTAAAAACTATCTCCACATTAATTTTGTACCTTTTTCGATTTGGCATTCCAATATAATTCATCAAACCATAATATCTATATCAAAGGTTTACGAGCATTGAGCTGAAAAGGCATGATATTCTTTCTCAAATTTGACATTGCTTTTACCTTAATTGAAATACAGAACAAAAAAAAAAAAAAAATCATCGAAATTCCCTCAAATAAATTTGTTATATAGAAATGGTGGCAATATTATGCACAGACATGACATTACATTGCAACGGAACATAAATGAAAATGAAAATGAAAAAGAAAAAGACTTACAGTATTGTTTTTCTCAACGAAAAATGAAAAAATTTGGGTTTCAGATTGAGATTCAGATCAGAGACAGGGAGGAAGGAAGGAAGGAGATAGGAGAAGAGGAAGAGGGAGCAACAGTTGGTTATGGCAGTTGTCCCAAAGCTTCCTATTTACTATATAATTATTTTGCCTTTTGTTTTGGGTCACTCGTGAGCTGTTCTTTTTTTTTATTTATTAATTTACTATTTTTGGCGAACCTTTTTATTTATTTACTAGAGATTTTGTATAATTGCCCTAATATTAATGAACAAACCAACCAGTTTTGTGGAAGGTAGAGTAAATTATACTACAAGATTGTAATAAAATTCATCATGAATGATGAAGATCATCCCTGTTTCTACTACATATTTGCCTTGTCTAGAGTAGACCTCAATTTTCTATGAAAAGAAAAATGTAACATTTGTTTGGGTATTGCACTAGCCCAAAACTTTCAATTGGGCCTGAATCAGTACTCATTTCATTTCAGCCCACTTGTTAGCACAAAACTAACTCGGCCCAAATATTTTGTCTCACAAACCACAACCTTGGAATATTTTAGAAATCGCCAGCTTTATTAAAAAAAAAGGTTATTTATTTTTGTCTCTCTTGGATTTCTCATTTTTATTGTTTTAGCTCCTGTTTTATTTTGCTTATGGTTTTAGCCCTTAAAGTTTTCATATTTTTTATTTTAACCCAACTAACTTGCTAGAATAGGTGATGAACCGCCACGTCACCTATTGCAAGCCTCCACGTCAGACACGCGAAAATACACGTCATCTCTCACCTCTCACCGATCTCTCATCTCTGTTATCCAACTTCGTCGCCTAAAGGCTCTCTAGCCAAATTCGTCGAATTCAAACAAGTTTCTTCACTTTATTTTGTAGCTCGATTGGTAGAGAATTGGATTTCAAATGTCTTATGATCTCTATGTCTTTGATCAGTCTCTGTTTCTCCATTCAAGCCCAGAAATGGTTCCAGTGCAAAAAGGGACCAGATTTGCTCTTAATTTAAAAAAATAAGTTTTCCTTCTGTTATCTTTACTTAATTAAAGAGGCTATAATGCAGACATGCAATTCTACTCCGACCAATTTTTTGCTTTCCCCTACTCAGACTCACCCATGATTGATGCTCTCCTAACAGCCTGAGCCTCCGACAACAAGCCTAATCAGGAGACCGTTCATCACCGGTTTAAGGAAGTAAAGTGGTATGTTGCGTTCCTATCCAAGTTTAACAAGCACTCTAATTAACTAATTTGAGGTAGGCTCTGTTATCTTAGTTGTCCTTTCAGAAACAGAGTACCCTTGTGAAGATATTCGAAAGTAGCTTCGTTTCAATATATAGAACTTCTTGTCTTTATAATGACCCAATAAATAACACATAAAGAAGAAGGAATATATATATATATAAGCTATTTTATGCATCTGACAAGTCTTCTTCAAGTAAAAATTCATCCATACATTTGCGTAGTGCATTTCTATTGAAAACCTCAGAATACTTGCTTTTGCATTTCTATGTATTTAGGATGCAGCTATATTCAAAAAAACTTTTCAATGGTAGCTTTTAGTAGTAATTTTGCCCGATAGCCCCGTAATATGACAAAACTGAGCTACCAGATGGAAAATCTGAGCCTTTATCAATCGACCTAGTTGCAGTTTGCGTCGAATGATTTGAATCTGGGCAATAGGTGTGAAGATTCCTCTAGTTTAGAGAGGTGAGAGCTGAGGACTTTCAAATAGATTTTGGAGGACAGGTTCAAGTTTATGACAAGAAATCAAAAGAAAGTGAAGACTTGTTTGAATATGACGGATTTGGAGGACTTCGTTGTCCGAATCTGACGAATTTGGCATAGAGAGCCTCTCGGTGCTGTAGTTGGATAATAGAGAGGAGAGATCAGTGAGAGATGACCTGTATTTTCGCGTCTGACATGGCGGCTTTGGGTGATGTGGCAATTCATCACATGTTATAACATGTCAGTTGGGTTAAAATAATAAACTCGAAAACTTTAAGGGTTAAAACCATAAGCAAAATAAGACAGAGGTTAAAACAATAAAAATAAGTAATCCAATGGAGGCAAAAATAAATAACCAAAAAAATAATAATTGCAAAACTTGAATTTTTTTCTAACAATTGAGCTACACAAACAGAGGTAGTTTTCACCCCTAGAACTAAGAGGTTCGAAATCGATACTTAAAGAAAATCCAAAGCGCTTCAAACAACTCGAAATTTTGTTAAGTTGCACAAAACAAAAAAAAATCAGTCTTTAAAATAGGTCAAAAATTGAAAACTATTTTGTTTTTCAATTTTTCAAATGAAAAACTCATTCTTTTTATACGTCTCATAGAACATCTATTATGCATAAATATATTTATTTACTAACTTAAAATTAATTCTTTTTATGTTGTTATAATAAAAATCTAAATAAATAAAAATTGAAAATGTTCTAATTGAACAGATTTTTAAATTATTCAAGTTTTTTCAAAGAGCGAAAACGGGAAAAGAAATATTTTCTGTGCCCCTAAAATAGCTGGACT
>JAYMTH010001621.1:0-14421 GCA_036897465.1 Pelargonium australe | reverse complement strand
AAAAAAAAACAAAAAAAAAAAAAAAAAAAAACAGTACCCATATTATATTTTAGGTCAGTTTATGATATTTCCTTCATCTGTTACATGTAGAGTAGATAATTTGAAAATGTATAGTATTCCAATTTTGGTATTTCAAAATGTAGTACTTTACCTAATTCTAATTGGTGTGTGTCAATTTTATTCCATAAAAGGAAAACATTATTTCTTGTTATGAATGAATATGATTATAAATAATTTTGTTAGAGAAAATATATTAAACTACTCACGATATTAGAGTAGGTCGATTCTAAAATCAAACGATATATATATTCTAACCTTAATCTTAATCCTAACAAAATTACAAAAATGCTCAAATTATGTATGAAAGTAATAAATAAAAGGGATAATTACACATACCCTAAAATATACGTCTTTTACATATTTCAAGATATTCAGTAATTAGAAAGAAAAGTTGAGGGTATAACCAGAATTAAAATGTATATATTTCATGGGAGTAATTTGTAATTATCCTTAAAGAAAAAGCTAAAAATGCCATTAAAATAATGGCCAAGACTACATAGAGTCATAGATCATAGCAGTAAAGAATGTGAGTATTGTTTGCATGCCTGTTTTTGAGTGCACCGAATGAATTTCAACTTGTTCCGAGCACATATGCGTTTGCCACAATTTCATTTCCATTACTACTAGCTCTTGATAAGATTATTTTACTCATCTCCATTACTACTAGCTCTTGATAAGATTATTTTACTATCACTCGCTCCTCTCAGGGAATTCTTTCTATTGTTATATATCATTGTCGCATGCATCAACATTGACGAAAAATATAGACAATTTAAGAAGAAGCGAATCTAAATAACACAACAAATCATGATACATGAGTTGTTTAAAGTGGGCTATCAAAAATGTATGTCTAAGACCATTTTTGTCAATTATTGTCAAGTGGAGAATTTAAAATCTTCATGCTTCAACTTAAGAAGACGTATTAAAATAAATTTAGAACATTTCATTTTTCTATTTATGAACGAAAACTAAGTTCAAATTTTACATTTCTTGGTTTATTATTTCAAAGTTTAATTTGTTTATTGATTTTGTTTGATTATATCAACATTATCCTCTACAATTATTGATGGGACTCCAAAAACAAGGACTCTCATGACCAAGCATGAAGTCAAACGTTTAGGCATGTGAGATCGAATGAATGTTGATTTCAACCAATTATCATGCCTCTTTATGAGTACAAATGCAAGATGAGTTAGATATTTTTATATAAATTAATAGTTACATGATACCGATTTCACTTCTCTTTTCATATATTCGTCACAAATCGTACTTGATTCATAGTACCACATATTGAACTAGTTCAACACATGCATGTGTTACTTTTAGACTTAAAACCAAAGTAAATTTTAAAGTCTTGACTCAAAATTCACGTAAATTTTGTAACAAAATATATTTCATTTTACCGTAAACTTAAACGAATCAACATTAACTAAATAAAAAATTGTCTAGTTAATAGACAGAGAAAAACTTAAAATTAGAAAAGTCACCATCTGAAATTTGCTTCCATGACACGGCCGAGTTTGAAATCCTAAACACTCTGAACTAATATTGACAACTCTTTGCACATCAAATTTGCACAAAAAACTTGAGTTTTTTTTGTTGTTGTCTTAACCACGAGATTTTTGAAGTGTGGACCCGTGATGAACATTGAATCATTACCTGTAAGCCATGACACACTTAGATTAATCTCCATTCGAGTCGAGTAAGACCACACCGTTACCAAAACTCGCATTACCTAGTCTTAACGCAACTGCATTCCCTTCCTGAAGTCAATGCAACATGTCCAAAATGAAATAAATAGAAAAGAAGACGCAACACAAACAATTAGCGATAATATTGGGGTCAATGTGTAGTTTCAAAGAGTTTATGGGCATAGAAAAGAAACCACAAATAATCTTCGCCGTGCGGCAATAAAACATCCAAGTCGGCCACAATTTCACGCCTTCGCCTCCATCTCTCTCCCAAACTTCTTACATACTTTCATCTCATCTGCTTCTCTTCATTTCTCCATAGGGTTTTGCATTTCATTTTCTCGCTATCCAAACTGCCTCCGACAAAGAAAATCAGTGGATTTTGCAGGCAAGAAACTGCTGCTATTCAATTCATATCATTCCCAATCATTTTACACCCTACATCAACACAACGATTCAATTGCTGATCCTCACAGATTTTTTTGCTTTCAATTTCGAATCTCTCTTAAGGAAACTTACATATCTGTACCTGTATGCATGCAATGATGCACTTGTGTGTCTATGCGTGGTGGATTTTTTGTTTTTTGCTTTTTTGATATGGTTTTAGTATGTAATGTTGAATCAATGTCACTTTAATTTCTCAGTTATTGTTTTGATTGGATGATTTCTTCAGCTTTGATTGCCTGGGCTTTGGCTTCGATCATCAGAATAGAAAATGACTAGGAACATGGATATGTAATGAATGACTAATGAACATTTAGCTTTAGATGGGCTTCATTAACTTGCTTGTGTGGTTTGATTCTGGTTTTGACTTTACTTTTACTTATCCATCACATTCTTGTGTGTATAGCATGTTTGTGCTATGCAACAAGGAGATATGTGATTATGTGTGGGTGTTATTGATGTTATAAATTTTAGTTATTGATGTGCTCTGATGAATGGTTGGAGTGAATGCTCTTTTGGTGCTTTTGAATAGGAGTGGAGTTGAATCTGGTACATGGTTTTGTAAATTAATGTATGCCGGGATGAGTTGTCTGACTTGTAGGGTAATTTAGTACTTTTCCTTTACTTCAACGGCACTTGTGGCGCGGAATAATTAACATGATATGGAAGGAAGTAGGTTGGAAAGGAAATACCTTGATTTGGGATCTCTGATTATTCTAAATGAGGCTACTAAATGAAAGGATCTGGAAGAAATAACTTACTTTATAATACCGCTTTAACTTGCACCTAAAATGTCGGAAATTGCATTTGCTTCATGAATATAAATTATTAACTCCAATAAAGCCAGAGGATCCCTGGAATCAAAGCACATAAATAAGAAATATAAGCTAGTAAAAATGCAACTTACATTCATTTTTATCTGCTCTAGAAAGCTATACATTTCACCATTTTATTTTATATTACATGTCCTTCCATTTTTCACCGGACTTAGATAGCCCAAATGGCTGTAACTGTATTTCATATTACTACACCCTTACTGATGTGCGGGATTGTAATATGACGTAAATTACTTTCAGTATACAGCTGGATGTTGTGTTTTCTTCTCTGTGTGTGCTTGCGAGACCTTACCGATGAATATTTTTGTATAGCGAAGGTTGGTGTGCAACCAGTTTTCTTAGTAGCAGTAAGGATGAGTATGGTTATCCAGCAGAGTGTATGTTGTAATTAAAATTACTCCATCCACACATCTTATCATTCTATTATCTGATTGTGGGTATAGCATTGACATGTTTTCCTGTTTGTGTATCGGCTTCTCATTTTTGTTGTTGCATACCTGATTATTCTGTGGCCATTTGGTGAATATTCCGTTCCTCCCCCCCTTGTTTGCTGAACTTGTATTATTGTAGAATGGGCTGACTCTGAAGCATTTGGAACTTAGTTGTATATGATTTAAATGCTGTACCATTGACACGTTTGCCCCTTGTCTCAGGACTGGAGCTGTCATTTTCTATTGGACTAGGTTCTGTTCTGGCTGAATTTGCTGACAACCAGTTGCCTGGGCTTTTTTATCTAGAGTTCTCATTTTATTTTGAGTGCCTCTTGTAATTGAAAACAATTCTAGACTTAAAAATGCTATCCTGTACTTATGTAAACAATTGACATTATAGTAATCGTATATACAATTCAGTTCAATTTTGACTGCAATCTGACAATTGAATTGAAGTAAGACCTGTTTTAAAGTTACATCTCATGTCTCCCGTTTTCTTTGTCTCTTCCCCTCTAAGTATATACTTGCATTTTCATTGGAAATTTGTAGATGTGTATTGGTTATACGTGGGAAAGGAGAAAGAACTGAATTCTTTTTTGGTGAGTGCTTGATCTCCTGAACTTTGGGAAATTCTTCTTAAGCAGTCAGAAATGGAGAGCTTAGCACAATTGGAAGCATTGTGCGAAAGACTTTACAATTCACAGGACTCTGCTGAACGAGCTCATGCTGAGAGTACTCTTAAATGCTTCTCCATGAATACTGACTACATTTCACAATGTCAATACATCCTGGATAATGCATTAACACCCTATGCATTGATGCTGGCTAGTTCAAGCTTGTTGAAGCAAGTGACAGAGCAGAGCCTCCCTTTGCAGCTCCGGATTGATATTCGTAAATCTCTTGTTTCCTTAAAGATGTTATCTTTGACTACTCTTAAGAGGGAATCTTGTGATGCACTTCTGGCTGACCATATTTGTTTGTTTTCAATCATGTCTTTGGGTCATATTATAACCTATGATATTTGTTAAAAGTGGAAAACTTCTAGGATGGAAGTTGCAGTAATATATCCATATTATTGTTTATTCATATGACATTTTTTCTTCTATTTTACTTTTTCCCAAATTGATCTTATTGAATTTTGTCTGAAGGAAATTATCTTATGAACTATCTCGCTACTAGAGGACCTGACTTGGAGAGTTTTGTAATTGGATCTCTAATCCAACTCTTTTGTCGAGTTACAAAGTCTGGGTGGTTGGATGATGACAAGTTCAGGGAAGTAGTTCAAGAGGCAGTGAATTTCTTGAATCAGGTGATGTGGCTTTTGCATAAAATACTATGACTTTTAATACATTGCGTGTGATATTCCATCATACATTTATTTTGTGGTTTATATAGTATGTTTGTGTAGGGGCACCTTCTTATGATGTCAGATTACTAACAGTTTTGTGGTGATATAGTGGTAATGGTTTGTGTTTGTTATTGTTATCATTATGTTCACATAGTGGATTGCTTTTATCACTTACATTGGACAATGTATACAAATGTAAGATTCTTTAGTGCTTACAGGTTCTTGTTTCTAACTTTTGCTCGTATCATGTCTGTTGGATTAATCTACTTGAAACAAGTTTACTCAAGTGGCTATTCTGACTCAAAGTGTCAAATAAGTTGCAACCTCCAATATTTTTGAGATTAAGGTTGAAATCTGCCTGTCTATGGATTCTCTCCTATTCAACTTCTTGGAACTTTATTATTCAGCAAAACATTTCCAAAATGTTTGAATGCCTTTGATTTAAAGCTTCTGATATTTGTGGCATATGTGCTTGTCTGCAAGTTATTTGGTATATCTTATTTCTTTCTTGAATTTAATTCTACTGTTGCAGCTAGTCCTTATGAATTGTAATGTCGATATGTTAGCTATAAACATTTCTATTTTACAAGATTATGATCTGTTATAGGAGTATTTGTGTTCTTAGGGTCCAACTGTATTAAAATAATTCAGTCATTTCATGTGTGATTGTGAAACAATTTTATTAAACTATTTGACTATACCAAGTATTGTAGTGATCTAGGTGGCTATTGTTATTATGTGCACTATTGATTTTGTGGCTTGAACCATCAGGGATTTGCAACCCACCTTTATTATTTATGTAGAGATACACATTGTTAATGTATCTTGTTTGCTTTGATCAGGCACCGTGTCACTATGTAATTGGTTTGAAGATGCTGATTCAACTTGTTTCTGAAATGAATCAGGTCAGTGTTGCCAGAATCTAGCAAATAGTGTATATATGCATTAATTGGATTGATATATAATATGCAAGAACTTTTATGAAGTAGCTAAAACGCTACCTCCTTCCAAGGATCCATGGCTTGATCTTATTGGTGGCTGGTATATGAGCTTGGTATCTTGCATATACCTATGAATTATGATAGCAGTTATTTCATTTGATATATACTTTTAATTAGAAACTAGAATGGCTAAAAAATTGAGACTTCAGATTTCTATTTAGAGGTACTTGATTGATGATGCTGTTCCACACAGTGAAGGATCATTCTTGTTTCATATTTTCACCCATCTGTGTCAGTGTCAATAGGTGACTAAACATTTTCATTATAGATGAAGCTGTGTTTCTATTGTTGCCCCTCTCTTATTTAAGAAGTTATCAGTTGATCTGAAAGTGTTCGATTATTAGGATCTGAACAGTAAAAACATAATATATCGCACGGGTGAGAGAAAAGAGTGATTATTCCTTCATATCATGTTTCTTCCTTTTTTGACCTCTCATGGTACGGTATTCTTTAGAAATAAAATTTTGACATTTTACCTTACTACCTCTATCCTAACTAGGCAAACTGTTTTTTGTTCAATGAGTTTTTATTCATGTTTTGTCCATCTTACACGCCATTGTATCATTTAATGAGCATTCTCCAATTGTTTCCTATTGGTATGTTTTGTTCAGATTAAAATCTTATATTTGCATATCAGAAATCATCAACCATGCTTCTATTGTAATTGAGTTGCGGGACGTTGCTTTAGTTACAGGCGTACAGTTTCTCTATTCTGCTATTCCCGTTTGATTATTTTTTATGTATATAATTTGTGATCATTGATACATAAGCTTAGTAAATCTTTTTTGTTGCTTTGTATATCCCTCTCTTTAATGCCACCTTTTTCAATTTCATTACAACATGCTTCCTTAGTAATTGAAAATTATATACGAAGTGTTTGGATTGCTGATATCTTTGTTATTGTTTCACAAATTATCAGCCCTATCAAGGACTGCCTTTCTCTCATCATCGCAGAATAGCTAGCTCTTTCAGGGATCAGTGCCTACTTCAGATTTTCCAGATATCCCTTACGTCTCTTTTTCAAGTAAAAAATGATGGTAAAAAGGAAGCTTTTTTCCTTCTTAAAGTTGAGTTATGCATTCACAAGTTAGTGGATACTTAGTTTCTGCTTTTTTGTCTGTTCATTTTCACATATATTACAGCTGGAAGCAAGTTGCAGGAACTGGCTCTTTCACTTTCTCATAAATGCTTGTCATTTGATTTTATGGGAACTTCATATGATGAAAGTTCAGATGAGATTGGCACTGTTCAGGTATCTTTGACATTTTTGTGCAGATGCTAGTCTCCTGTTTCATTCCCTCACATACCCACATATTTTCCTTCAATTTTGGTGTTTTTGGCTTTGAAATTTCTTGTTTTGGGGTGTTCATGTAGATTCCAAGCTCCTGGAAGTCAGTCTTTGAGGATCCCTCAACATTGAAGATATTTTTTGATTATTATGCAATGACTCAGAACAAGGAGGTTTGCATATTATCTTGTAGGAAACATGTTATTTTCAATTTTATTTGTGGCATATGAACATGTTAATTATATTCCTGATTTTATGATTACCAATCCATCCTAGCAATACTACTATTTCTACTATGTTTGACAGTTCTCTTTTGTACCAACATCTTATAATATTACATTTTATAACTCCTGTCCCCACAATAACTGTCCTAACTTTATTTGGAAGTATCAATGCTAGCTTCTTCTGTTAGCAGATGACTTTCCACTTGTACCCTTGTTATAACTAAATCTTAATTTTCATTACTAGTTAGTTTAGAGAGGTATCATTGGAGCTAATTGGTTGATTATCTAGTAAGAAAAGTTTACTGTTATTGTGGGAGATCCATCTTAAGTATGGTGGATAGTTTGTCGTATGATGTAGTGAATATCATTTTGTACGACATTTATAGAATTTCCTGTGTGTATCTAAAGTGAAACTCTGTTGTCATAAGCTGATCTGCTTATTGCATATTTTATTTCATGATTTTATTTGTGATTAACTTGATCCTTCTGGAATCATGTAAAACTTTAGTTGGTATCCACTGCCACCTTCTCCTTTTAGATATCTCTTCCATCTCGCTTCCAACCTTTCTCCTATCCTTATATTTGTAACCAAATCCTCACTCACACCTATTTTAATGTTCATCCACATTTTTTTTCCCTCTCTTTTTATTTGTTTTTCTTCTTCTTTTAATTATTTAAAAGTCAATGTGCACATGTGAACCATGGGATGGACCTGCTTTATCCTTGTTTTAGTTATTGATATGAAGTATTCTAATGCATACTCAGTTCTCCTCTATGTTTCGAGTGCTGTCAACAGTAGAATTTTTAGGTTTCTTCCTTAACTTTTATGTTGCGAGTGAGGTTTCTTTTAGCTGATGAACCTTTTAGGGCTCCTCTAATTCTTGAACTCCAGGCTTTGGAATGCTTGGTGCGACTGGCATCTGTGAAGCGTTCATTGTTCACTAGTGAAGGAACACGATTGGAGTTTTTGACCCATATAATGACTGGAACCAAAGAAATTCTGCAAACTGGAATAGGTAAACATTAGTCTTTTATATTTCCTTTGATTTAATTGGTATACTTACATTATCTTTAACTTATGATTTTCTTTTTCCTTTATGATGCAAATTTGTTTTTACATATTATAATACTTCTACTTCTACTTTTGTTACTACTGATAATCAAAGATCTTTGATTGCTGTATTCTGGTGTAAGATGAATTCCAAGCTTGTTATGTATATATCAGGGTCATATGATAGAAAAAGAAGTGCAGTAGATATTATTAAATAACCATGATGATATTATTATGTGGTTTTCCTGTTGAACTGTACATTATAGCAATTGTTTAAAGGTCTTAAAGTGATGCTGTTGACTGTGGCGATACTTATTACTACCTCATCTTTCAAAGGAAAATAAATTCAGATTCAAATGGTGAAGGGAATCTAAGTAGGAGGTTGGGTTTACCAAAAGGCTTCATGTCTTCTTTTGGTGTCCTGATATCCCTTATTGTCTGAGTTCAATTGCAACATAGTT
This sequence comes from Pelargonium australe, assembly GCA_036897465.1. Taxonomy (NCBI): domain Eukaryota; kingdom Viridiplantae; phylum Streptophyta; class Magnoliopsida; order Geraniales; family Geraniaceae; genus Pelargonium; species Pelargonium australe. The sequence continues at coordinate 5,586 of JAYMTH010001621.1, read as the reverse complement.
TGGTCTTACTCATATGAAGATAACCAACATGTAACACGTGTTTGTTGTCGATTTCAGTTGAACAGTGTTAGTGTGTATATTAATTAGAATACCTTTATTTGGGGTAGATTGCTAAGATTTTCCGTTTGTAAGAATAGAATTTTGCATTAACTACACTTAAGGACTTTTGGTTATTTGTAACTTCAGCAATTAGACTGTCCTTCCTTCTTAAGATTTGTAAGTTTCCCCGCTTGGCCCTTAAGGTAGTTCATCCCTTGAATAATGCAAATTTGCGATACTTTTCTTTTGAGTCCGAGTGATTGAGATATGGTGAGATATGTAACTTTGACCTTTATGTGCATTCTGTAGTTTTAAAATGACTTGCAGTTACATTATCAAAATATTTTTTTTCCTCTTCACTACATCTATTTAGCTATGAATCTATGATGCAGTCTGTACTTTGGTTGAACATGTACACTGTGGAATAGAGATTGTTATGATTTACACCCACCCACCCCGTAATCTTCATTGTATTCAATAAAATAGGGACTAAGAGCAATGAAAGGTCAGGATCTGCAATACTGTCGCTGTATTACCTGACTTGATGTGTTAGCATATAATGTTACTGTTATAAAAGTGAGGAAGATAATATGCTGCATATGTATGAAGTCATAACTCATAACCTATTACGGTAGGCCTTCCTCTTTATATGTACCGTAGGGTACATGCAGAGAATATAGAATACATCTAAAGTATCCTCACCTTTTCAGAATTATTGTATTCCCAACCCATAACAGTTATCTTTGTCCTGAAAGTTTCATCTTTGTTGAAGTATCCCACAATGATAGTGTGTGTAGCTTGAGATCACCTGATATAGCAGGTTGGACTCTTCACCTGTTAGCTTAAGCATTTGGATTGAAAGCTTAACATGATATTAGAGTTGGTTTGGTGGGCTCATTGTTGTTGCCTCTCTACTTGCGTGTAAGCATGTGAGAGAGAATGTTTAAGTATTCTACGTTGAAATTGTATGGAATTTTGACTGCTTGTTAAACAATTAGGCCCTCCACCTAGAGTTTTGTCAATTCATTTTGATAAGTTGTGTTCACGTCCACAAGATCATGAGAAGAAATTGCGTTTTTTTCCTTTTCTATAAATCAATTTCAATATTCAAAACTCACCCCAACACTAATAGTCTATTCTAAAACTACTCAAATACTAATATTGGCTAAAGATGGAAAGATTCCAAAGAAGAAAACGATTTCAGACAGGCCCATGATGACGTAGGTTATAACGAAGCGATGAGAATTGATTGTGGGTTCGTTTCGAATGTACTAACCGCATTTTGGCCGATAATGAGAACTTCCATTTTTAGCCATAGTTTACATGCATTAGATGCTGCTCTCATATCCTTCTTTCACTCTCTTACCTTCGACACAATAATTTGGACAATAGGTGTAGGGTTGTGAGTGAGAAAAGGAGATGAGATGAAAAGAAATTAGAAAGGGGAGACATATTATTTGCTTATAATCGTGTAAATGTGTTGTGTGCGTTTCATAGGTCCATCATGAATACGACACACTTATTAGTGTTGGATTCTCTAACTTGATTATAAATATGCTGAGCGCAAACACACTTAAATTGTGTCGCGATTGTGTCAGGTTGCGTGTTGTGGCCTAAATTGCCAACTCTATCTCCACCTATAAGTTTAAGCCTTTGGGTTGTAGTAATTCAGCGATCTCTTTAAGGTTTTAATTTAATTAACAGATTCGCTTGGAGCTTTTTATTTCTTCTGATATTTTGTTACTACCCTATTCATATAGCTTTCTGCAGTATCATCATTTGGTGCCTTATTTGAATTATATAGGCTTGATATTCATTCTTATTCCAACTTCATAGAATTTGCTTTTCTTTTTTTTTTTTTTTTTTTTTTTTTTTTTGTGCTTGGGAGACAGGTCTTGCTGATCATGATAATTATCATGTATATTGTTGTCTTCTCGGGCGCCTTAAAGTGAATTATCAGGTGATGCACCGTCTCTTGCTAAATCACATGTACATTTAATGCCTGTATTTGTTTTTATATCTGCTTATCTGCTGTCTGTGGTTAAACCTGCCCCCTTCGTCATCATTTCCATGTAAACTATGTTATTTGTTACTCACAAAGATCTCTATGCAAATTATTCTGCTTATCCTATTTGGAGGAAGCCAATCAAGTGAATAAATAAGATCACATGTGTTCAAGGCGGTCTTCTATTAAAGAAATGCAAATATAAATAACAGATTGTTCTTTTAGAATTCATTGTTGCTGTGATGCTGGTTTGGATTTTTACAGGGGGTATATATGAAAATATGATGTTCAGTTAGAGTAGGTTCCAAATGTTTTTTTTTCCTGCCTCAATTACTGCAATTGAATTTCTTAAGTATGGTCTGAATAGAACGCTTCATTATTGTGATCATCCTGTTTCTTATCATTTTCTTTATGGTCTTTAAATCTATATTCCTTCTCTTCAGCGTGGTTTTCATTTTTCTTAAATATGGAAATTTGTGCTTTCTTATCTTGTCAGTAGTTATATGATTTTCATCCTTTATTATTGTTGTAACCCCAATTTTTAAATGTGTCATAGAATATTTTGGCATTATTCTTTCTTATGTTTGCTGATATCCAAGTTAATTGACATGTATGTGTTATATAGTTCTTTTTTTTCTTCTTTTATCAGTGAGGCAAATTGTCTTGCTTAGCCTAATGACACTGACTGTTTCTCTTGTGAATAACTAATGGTACAGTTATCAGAGCTTGTTAATGTTGAAGGCTATAGCGAGTGGATACGTTTAGTAGCAGAGTTTACATTGAAGTCTCTGCAGTCTTGGCAGGTTAATTTGGGATTTATTGTCCAAGCAGTTCTGTAATAAAGATGGTTCATTTAAAAAAAATATAATTTTCATTTGCGTTTCTCTTGTCAATCCAACATGTTTTAACCAGTGGGCCAGCAGCAGTGTTTATTATCTTCTGGGACTGTGGTCAAGATTGGTGACATCCATACCATATATGAAGAGTGACAAACCTATCTTGATCGATGAATATGTGCCAAAGATCATTGAAGGTTTTGTTTCTTCAAGATTTGATGCTGTGCAGGTGAGATAGCATTTTAGCTGACCAGGTTATGTATTATCATCCTGCAAATGAATAAATTATTTACTCTTTTCTTTGATGCAGTTTGAGTTAGCGGACGAACTCTTAGAAAATCCTCTTGACAATGTGGAACTTCTCCAAGATCAGCTTGAGTTCTTTCCCAATCTTTGCAGATCGCAGGTCTAAGAATTTTCAATGATCTACTATATACGTTAAATGTTACTCCCTTTGTCCCAAGATGTCTCTTGTATTCCTCTTTTGGAAAAATCAAGGAGAGGCGAGTTAGTGTTGGGCATTTCCCTATGTGCCCCATGTGAATTTGTTGTAACAAACTCAATCAGTTATAACTTACTGTAGTCTTGAATTACTAACTTCCTAAATGGGAAAAAAGACACTCATTTTGGGATGGAGGGAGTAACATATAATTACATACCTGTTAGATAGAAGGCATCTCAATTCAACTTCGTTTGATTTTTTGAGCTGCAGTATGAAACTTGTAGTCCATATATTATGAAGACTTTGGAGCCTATTCTGCAGACATATATGGTATGGTCTTGTATGATTTTCAGAAATGCTTGTGTTCATTAAGATAGTTCCAAAAATTTCTATGATGATTCTGCATGACAAGCATTTTATTTTACTTCATACAGGAAGGAGCAAATGTACCACGATTTGCAAATAGCAATGACCTTTGTATTGCTGAAGCAAAACTCGCTTGGATGGTTCATATCATTGCTGCCATTCTTAAGACAAAGCAAACTATTGGTTCTAGGTGAAACTATTCCTGATTACCACCATAGACATCTGAGGATAATGTGGCTCTCATCTGATCATGCTTTGTTTCTCTCTTGCAGTGGGGAATCACAAGAGATACTTGATGCTGAACTCTCAGCACGCGTTTTTCAATTGATAAGTGTTACTGACAGTGGATTATACAGTCAGGTAATCATCAAGATGATGCTACTTTTTTTACAACACCTTTCCATTTCACTTGAAATATCAGTTTCTTAGTAGAACTATCTTGAGTTGTTTATACATTTACACATACCCAACCAAAAACAGTTCCTTTTTGTGTGTTTAATGTTATGATTTTTTTATATACCAACAACACATTAAAATTATTAAATATTATCCATTGCCACTTTCTATTTTGCTCGTTTGATGCATATAGTAGTGTGCTGTTACTGCTACTCATCACTATGATTTTGTTTTAAGCCTGAAAAAAAAAAGTAATTAATGGCTGCAATCGAGAGATGTTTCATAAGATTTATTCTTGTAAAGCCGCTCAAAAAGCTCTATTCAGAATAACCATTAAACCTTACAATAGCTTCCAATGAGAATTGGTCTATCCATGTTAAAACTTGTTAATCTTCTAGTATATAGTCACTATTATTTTTGCTAAAAACTTGTTTACCAACCACGGAAACTAGGAAATGAGATTGTTTCCTATGACCTCACGGAAGCAATATGTCATTCAGTCATGTAAAAGGACATCAACCCAACCCGGAACAAGGTTTTGGATAATACTTTCTAGTACCAAGTTTTTTACTACTCCCAACACTATCCTTAGAAGTACTCGATTATGTGAATCTACAAAAAAAAGGTAATTAAGGGCTGCAATCCAGAGATGTTGCAGAAGAGGTATTCAAGTAAAGCTGTTCTAGAAGCTCTATTCGGAATAATCATTAAACTTCACACCAGTTTCCACCGAAGCTCAATGAGAAACTTCATTTGTTGATTCTGCTCTTGAAACTCTAAACTGAGGCTGAACTTCTGCCATGATCACCAACCTAGAAATTTATTAAGAAGCCAGGCCATCATATAATCTGTGACATCTCTTGTGTTATGTCACTTGTGTGGTCCGTCTGATACATTTTTCAAGGAAATTACACATTTCTTGATTTGGTAGCCTATTCTTATACGAGGTGTGTGATTCAGTTTTTGTTGGTTATAAATTTCATTACTGATTACCATAATTGAGTACTATTAATTAAGGATAGTCATGGAGATAGTGAAAATATTGTTTTTAGAAAATCATCCAAAACCTTGGATTGGGTTGGCTTCATCCAGCTGGATCCAACATGTTATGCTTACTCTGTACATTATTGCACTTGATAACTCTTTACGGTCTTATTCCAACAGTACTTGTGTACTTGGCTTTTTGCTATTTTTTGTTGTTAATAAGTTCTAGATGTATGCTTATATTTATTTATTTTTACATCTTTTTGCAAGTACACACCTTAAATTAAGGAAGTTGTTTATTGTTGACAAAGAAAAGTTGAATGCTATCTGAAAGATTTTTGCTATCCATTTCTTTTTCCTTGCACATAATATCGCTTTTTGAATATGCATCTTAACCTTAAATCTAATTATTACTTAGGTTGCTTAAGAAGAGAGTAAATATCTATGTTTATTTGAAGGAAAAAGGTCCATTTTAGTCCCTGACCTATCCAAATCATGCCGTTTTAGTCCCTCACCTT
>JAYMTH010001620.1:0-14422 GCA_036897465.1 Pelargonium australe | reverse complement strand
AAGTCGTGGCACGTTTTGGGACTTGGTTATAACCCAAGCATTAGCTGGGACGAGATTCGCAATGCTGCTGTTGTCCACTTCAATGGAAACATGAAGCCATGGCTTGACATCGCGATGAATCAATTTCGACATCTTTGGACACATTATGTCGACACAGAATTGGAGTTTGTCCAGGCATGTAACTTTGCCCTTTGAAACATTCATAGCTTCTGAGGTTAGAAGATCGTATCTTTCCAAGTGTAGCATATTCCTCTGCAATATTATTTCTAGCAATCTGCATCAGTTTTTGTTTGTTCATACCAATCTTGCAATTGCAATTAAATTCATGGAGAACATGTTGATCATGTTCTCTTTTGCTAAAGAGAAATTTAGTTGCAGCATAGTGTTGATTGATTCATATTTCTGAAGGTGTAATCTTATGTTTCCTTTTGGGTTCTTATCATTTACTACTCTTGGGAATATGATACCAAAAACTTTTGTTAACACTATAACAGTTTTCAGAAGGTGAAATGGCAAAACTGTGGAGTATATCTGATTTGTTTGTTTGTTCTTGCATTCCTTTTATGAGTAGGTGGATTCCAAGTTAAAAGGTTATTGGTTTAGTGATATTTTAACGAGTTGTCATGCTATTATCGGTTTGACTTGTCTTGTCTTAGTTAAGACTAAACCGAAAATATCACAAGCTTAAATTATGTATCTTCTAATTTTATTTATCGTAATTGGTCTTTATTCTCTCCCAATTTGGGTTTGGATTTGATTAAATGAAGTTGCATATTGTGATTGATTTGGTTTCGGTTCAACCAAAAATATTGTATCTCCTATTCTTTGTTCTCATTCTAAAATATCTGCTACAAATATTAAAATTAATGTCTATCCATGAGTGTTTATTGTACTCGTTTTGTCTCAAAATAAATTAGGAAACTTAAGCAGAAGCAAGAACCAGAAGGTAGTGTTGTATATTTTCTGTTTAATTCTCACGCACACGTGTTCTAACAAATTGGAAGTATACTAACTAGTTTATGGCAAGTACACAATTAGTTATGCGTACATAACTAACTTTTTGAAGAAAGAAAACAAGACGTTTATTTTGATACGAAAGTAACAAAACGCAAGTGAAGAATGCCCCAATGGGAAGGATGGAGTGATAAACTCAAGTGATACTAATGAATTTGTGGATCAATTGACATAAAATTGTTCTGTATGACTTGAGCTCTAGAATCCGAACTGTAGAAAATACAAATGCATTGAAACTTGATAAAGTGATCTTGGAATGATGAACACCAAATGATTTCACTATCCAAATGAGCAAAGTGTTCACTTGCTTTTGACAACCAAATTTAAGAAAAAAAATCAGCAACTTTCTTACAAGTTGGGAGTGATTTGATTCAATAAAAGTAGCCATAAATGATGATTGAACAAATCCTCAAGCCATGAACAAATTTTAATCTCATGTGGTATCTTTTCAACATCAGCAACTATCATAAATAAGCAAAATGAGCAAAATATCCAAACAAACTGAAATGTAAAATGGGCAATTAACGTAACTGAAATGCACAAAGGCAACAAATCTCTAATAAAGCTTTCACAAAGCATAAACAGCTCTGAGGCAGCAATCAAAATAATATACTTCCTATGTAAGCCTTTTCTGCAGAGAATCCAAATCAACTTCTCCTCTAACCTAACAAAATCACCATTCCCCCACAAAAACCATAAATATAAACTCTGGAACAGTAAAAAAAATTGCCCTACAATGGACTTGGATCTCCACTGGGGACCTGATATGATATTTAGTATGTTAAATGAAACTATAGCATCCTATTAACTGAATATGAATCCTAGAAAGAGACTTAGTGAGCACCATCAACTACTTGACAATCAATATCCACCAACAGCCAGCCTTCTTTCCCGGGTTTTCCTTAAGCAGTAGCGGGTACCTGCAGGGGCATTGTTCCAGCTGCTGCATTGACAGTCAACCCGCCTGCACGATTCATGCGACCGCCACTGTTTCCCATATTGTCCCCCCTATGATATCCGTCACCACCACGGTTTGAGAACCCTCCACGGCCATTACCCCTGTTTCCAAACTCATTCCTGTTGTTGAACTCACCACGGCCTCTGCCACCCCCAAAGTTTCCACGCCCTCTTGGTCCCTCGTTCCTAAAGCCGCCACCACCCCTTCCAGATGAAAATCTTCCCCTGGTGCCTGCACGCGAAAAATAGTCAGTTTTACGAAAAAAATGAAGAGCATTAAACTCAGTAAGTAGATGATACACGGAGATTGAAACACAATGCAAAGATTTAATCTAAGAAAATATAGTTGACTTCCACATTAACAGTTTCAATGACAATCCGAAGTTGACTTCCACCACCAAGACCAACCATAGAACATCCTCAGCTAGAAGACAGTAAGGATGAAAAGGATCTGCTGGACAAGTGCTACATTTCCTTCTCTACCTCAATTCATACTTCATCAGTTCATCCTTGGAAAAAAGGAACTACAAGGGCCCAATAAAAAATATTGAAACATCCCTTTCACATTCCTTCAGCAATGAGCTAATCTCTTAAGGGACAGAACATGCTGTGAATTTCTAGAAACCACTTTTATTCCAACAACATGATAGGCTTCACAGAATTACTAGAAAATAAATTGGTGAAACCGGAAAGGCAAACTTACCTCGACTAGTAGACCTCTTTTCTTCGACAACAGCTTGCCGTCCACCAATCATAATGGGTGATGCCTGAAACATCCAAGGATGTTATATTTACACGGTAATACAAAACCCTTGTTCTAGCTATTTCTAGAAATGAAAAGTACCAGCCGTGATCATATCCAGTTTTTCTAAAATTTGATTATCAACACTGTACCAGAATACTATAGGGATACAAATCGCATATGGAACACAATCTGCTGCAATTCTTCTGTTGTCTGCAAATAGTATAATAGACGGCTACTAATACATTGGACACTTTAAATTCACCCATCCAATAACTATTGACAATTGCCAAGCATTTTTATTGATATACTTGCTAATATCTCCTATTACTTTCCTGAACTACAAATCAATCCAAAGGTGTAGCAAAACAAGAGCATTTTCAACTTGAAGAGCCAACTTATGTGTCGGAAAAGTAATATATTTTTTTTTTACTATCATGGAATTCTAATGTCAGACAAGCAATAGATGCACCATCTCCTCCATTGTTCAAAACTAAATTTAAAACAAACTGAATACCTCAATTGCACTTTGAACTGAACTTGCCGCCTCAAATTCCACAAAGCCAAAACAAACTCCCTGATTTGTCAACATGGACAATGACTATTAGCTGATGAAAAAGTTAAAAGTTGAACAATATAGAAAGAAGACGTGGTAAATACCTTTTGGCTTCTAACTTGAATACCATCACTCTTGATAGGACCAAACTTCTTGAATTCATTCTCAAGTAGAGCAGGTGTGGCACTAATAGGCAGTCCTCTTATGTAGATAGAGCAACCATTGGCTATTAAAAGGCAATTCAAGAAAATAAATTTTTGCTAAATAATTAAATAACAATAAGTATTGTGTCAAAAAAAAAAAAACAATAAGTATGCAGTAAAGGAAAAAATGGTTAGTTTATATATATTATGGCAACAAAAAAACATACCTTCAGCTTCCTGGTTATTCCCAGTCTCAACAACATTTGCATTAGAAGTCACTGTCTCGGACACCGGAGTTGGAGAAGCAACAGTCAGCTGCTGCTCTTGGCTCTTTGCCACTGACCTCGCAACAGCAGGTGCAGAAGTTGATAAGCTGACATAGTTCTCCTTCATGACCTTAACCTGGAATTTAACATGATTTGGTACTTATCATTGACAAATGGAAAACACGGTAAGGAGATAGTGCATGCCTACATTAGTGCAAAAGCACATCAAACCTCAATTTATATAAAGAAATTCCACCAACTGTACCATTCTGCTTCTACATTCACATATCTGATTGTGAGAGAGGGCTACTTACAATTGATGCATAAGACTTCTTTGGAGGTTCTTCAACTTTGGTGTTGGATTCAACAACCGTCTCCAAAGCATTTGGAATTTCATCAACCACTTCTGGAATTGGTTCTTCCTCCTCTGCAATAGGAACTTGCACATTTTCAGAGGGATTGTTCACTTCTTCGATGACTTCCTCCGATACCACAGCTTGCTCAGGAACGTGATTTTCCTGCAGGGAAGAAGGATCTGCAGAAAACAAAGTTAGCTGGAGGACACCTTGGAATCATTATTCAACTATTCAAGCAAGTAACTATGTTTCTAATTACCCTGGGCAGGAACAGGAGGTGCAAGAGGAGCTTCCCCAATGTTAATATTAACCTGTTTTTCAACAAAAAGGTCGTCATCATCAACATATCTGAACACATCATTCAAAACAAAGTAACCTTTGTCTTGAGGTGCCAGAAAAAAGGTCTGACTAAATTTCCGCCTCAAATTGTCCTTCCCCGTCAAATATCCTGTCACAAAAACAATAACTCCCCCACTGTGGGATTCCTGTGCATCCACAGTCAAGATTTGTGCACTAAAATCCCCATAGTCGAGTGAGATAATCTTCTCGTTGATAGCCTGCTCAGTGTAAAAAACAATGAATCAACAAGTAGGTCATTAACTATCATACAGTGACCTCTAAACTAGCTAATACATGCCTAATCACTGAAAGGTAATTATATTGTTTACTTGAACTCTCTAATATTGAAAAATTAGATATCTATCCTTTCCATCCAATTATTCAGAAACCAAAACTGGAAAATGTACGGGTCAGTGGAATGAATCAAGGGTCTTCTAGATAAGACACATTTATACACATAAATGTGCATGATAAGAGAGAACAAAACAACACATTACAGAAACGGAACAGAGAGCTCACTTGCATGGTTGTGGTGGTACTCATGACCCCATTGACCCCAGGACGACCAAGCTTGCTGGAATCCTGGTAAAATCGATGAACGAGCTCGGGCGATTGGTGCAAGATGAGGTAGTATTGGTGAACAAAGGCATTACCAACCTGAATCGACAACAAAACCAAAAAAAAAAAATCAATTCAAAATCCAGAATCTATCACAACGCTCAGCAAATTCAAATTCTAAAATTCAAACAGCACATACAACATCAGCAGGTGGTTGAGGAATTGCAGCTGGAGGAGACGCCATCACTGATCTGTGTCCCAAAACAAAACCCTAACACGACCCACAAAATACCAACACAAACACCATAAGCAAAAGAAGAAAAGAAGAGATTTTTAATCCAAATTTAGGCAACAAAAGCAGCGAGAAGATGAAAGAAACAGAAGTGCGATCCGGAGGAGAAAGGGGTACAAATAAAAAAGAGGAATAAATCGGAGGAAATAGGAAAAAGAGAGAGAGAGAGAGAGAGAGAGAGAGAGAGAGAGAGAGCAGATTGTAAGAGAAGTTAAAAATAGGACCTGAAACAGCGAGGAGTGTGGATCGGAGCGAGGTGTGAGAATGGGTTTAAGAAGGTGTCTCTGTCTCTCCTTCTCTCACCTCCCTTGTGGTTTGGCGGTATCTAGGGTTTTTGGAGGTGGAGAGGATGTAGTGGATCGCGCGAGACTGTGTGTGTGTGAGTGACTGTGCACAGAGAGAAAGAAAGGGGGTCGTTTATATAAATATCGAAACTTGTGGGTTTGGGTGGGTTTTATTTATTTTCCTAAACACACCCAGAAAAGAAATACAAATTATTAGTAGGAATACAAATCTTTTTCAATGTTGTATTACAAGTCCAATAAATTAACTCTCTTTATTTTATTTTTGAATAAGGAGTTGGGATATTTTGTTGGGGTCGCGTGTTAGGACCCGGAGTGCTAGGTATTGGGTTGTTAGTTCAGATCGAATTTTCGTTAGTTTGTTTTTGTTTTATAAGTTGTGGTAATGTTTTTCTTAAACAAGACTTTGCATGTCTCCATAGGTTTGTAGATCAGCGATTTAGGGCTTGGGGTATGTCGGGCTTCTATTTCGTGTTCTGATCTGGTTTGAGTGTGCCAAGTTTCTGGTTGTATCTAATCTTTTGATGATCGATCAATAAAAGTTGGTTATTTTGCTTTCAAAAAAAAAAAAAAAAAACTAACTAACTACTTTGTTTATAAGGACATAATTTTGGTTGTAAATTGAAATCCCATGATCAATACAAAATGTATTGAATAACCAACTGCGCCAAATACATTTTGTATCGATCCTGTATTTGTTCAGCGGGAGATTCCTAATTATTTGACGGAGGCCTATAATAATTCTAGCATTTTTAGTCTCAAGTTCAATATTTAAAAGCGTTAAATACTTAATAATATGAGCTACGACCATAACTAAATCGAATAAAAAGTTCACATTTTTATTGAACAATTTAAGGAAAAATACATGCGTTGTGTAATCCAATTTATTTAGAATTGTAGACTGAGGCCAAGATGTTACTTATGTATAAATTTATATAATTATCAACATCTCATGGAACAAGTGGTAAACTTACCACTTCGGATCTTCAGTGGCCCGGTTTCGAGTCACCATGAGCACGATGTTGGTATATATTTGTATGGGTGGGGGTGGGTTATGGGCTTATCTTTGTAATATTGTAAACTTTAATTGGGCTCTGGCCCAAATTTTAATTTTTTTTTTATATAATTGAGCAATTGATCTTGGGCTGGTCTGGCTTCCACTTTAGTTGCATTACATCTACACGGCCCAAGATTGTCAATAAAGCCCACATAGGAAAGCCCAAGTCAAGACCTAATAGGAATTGTTGGCCAATGCTACAACAATTTCAGCCATTACTCTTGTTTGATCATTTGCGGATGTGTATGAAATTATTGGCCAATGCAACACAAAAGAATTTTGAATCTAATTCCGATTGAACAAAAGTATTATGAGTTCGAGTACGATTTGTATCAATATGTCCTATCCAACTCAAAATTTGGTTGTCGAATCGAACTTGAGATACTCGTGAGTTCGAATTCAAATTATCAGCTTTACAACCAGGCGTAAGCAATAACATACTTATATGTCAAATAACTTTAGTTTGTAGTCCAATCGGTTCTATGATCCATGAACAAAGCTGTCAATCTAGAACCAAGCTCGTAGCCTCCCCGCACGACTTGCATCCCTAAGCCCGAACGTATGCAAAACCCCTAATTCACATCTATGTGATTCAAAGTTATATTTGCTATATAACCCACCTTCCAAATTCCAATATTCAACAAGTTTGTACAGTGTAGTCACATTCTGGGTACACTTTAAAAGCCATTACAATAAGAAGAAAAAAAAGGCAAATCCAATTATTGAACTGAAATGACCAATTGCAACACTTCCATATAGTTTACTTCACTATACATACCATTTTAGCAGAAGCATATAACTAAAATATCAGGACAATCATCTCTACCAATTTCCTTGTGTAAATGTCAAGCATATATAAGCCAAACAAAAATATGGAAACTTGAGACAGTTCAGGCCAAAACTCATCTAATCATCTGAAATATATATGCAATTGAGATGTAAACATCAGCATAATATATAAAAGCAAAATCCAGAGCTAGGACAAGTACAGCCAGTTCGGGTTAAAAGCTTCGAACACCTGATCTAAATATCCACAGTATGTTAAATCCAAGCAAAAGGAACACGAGAGTCTCCTCTATACATTTGCTAGAAGGAGCTCACAATATGTACCAGTCACCATCTTTTTCTTTTCTACTAATCCCAATCCCCATATTCTATAACATGCAGTTAAATACCTTCTCTGCAACTTCTTCGGTTGCAGCAAAAAAGGAACTAAATTGTCAAGATTTGCTATGAATAGGAGAATTACCCAGGTTTTGCATGTCATCCTAGAGCCGAAGGAATGACGGTTATGTGCTTCAGAGGGTTTGATATGTCCGTGCCTCCAGCGTGCGCCACAAACTCAGCGGGCGTAAACGAGTTCCCATGGCAGACGCAGACAATGCTGACCTCCGTCTTTGTGTATCTGTACAAGAACCCAGTGACGGTTTTCCCATTGGGACCATTCCCAGTTGTTGAAACGCAGGGCATTTGAGGAAGCGAAGGAGTGCATTGGTTCTGAGTTTGCGGCTTGGGGGGCTTGCCTCCTTCCCCCTTTACTTCCTTCGGATTTTCAGGAGAAGGTGATTTAGGCTTGTTGGCGGGATTCGGTTGGCTTTCGGGTGCTGCCTCTACTCGGGCTTCAGGTGTTCTGGGTTGCGCAACATTTGTCGCAACAGGTTTCTCAACAAGGTTTGGCCCATTGGTCTCCTCATTGGGTCTTGATGCAACTGCTTTCTCGACATGGTTTGCTTTTACAAAGCTCGGTGTGCCTCGCACAATTTTGGAGGAAGCGCTATGTTCAAACTGGACTTTTGCACCATCTGCAATATGAGGTTGTTCAGGTAATGAGGGACTAGAATGGCTTCGGGCTTCACTGCTGTTACCACCTGAAGGAACCAAAAGCAGACATAAATTACTTTTTGCTCAAGCTTGTTCAGATTGTAGGAAAATTCCTAGCATTATTATAGTGAAGATGGCAAATAAATAGCCTAAAAGCCCTCCTACATGCATCCAATTGATGAACACAGCAATGGCACAACATGATACTCTCAAGAAACCGAGTTATCAGCTTTAGAGTTCAACATACATGGGATAATTTGTGACAAATGTCAAAGTTACACAAAGTCGTGGTCAGAGAGAAAACGAAATGCTCTATGCATATAGTGAGTCCTTGACCTATCAAGGAACTCAATCTATATAAACTACTGAGAGCTAAGCCCTCCAACATGCATCCAATTGATGAACACAGCCAATGGCACAGTATGACACTCTCACGAAACTGAGTTATAATTAGCCTAGAGATTCTTAAAATCACAGCTCTAGAGTTCGATATACATGGCCTAGTTTGTGAGAACCTCAAGGTTACACAAAGTCATGATCGGAGATCAAACAAAATGTTATATGCACGCAGTGGGTGCTAAGCCAACCAAACTTATTTTCTGAAGAAAGAGAAAAAGAATCTCAGCCATGAAATGAAGTTAAGGGCCGAGACTCAACTAAACCTACGAGAGTCTGACGTGTTACAAACCGCCCTGATCCAATTCATATGTGTCTTGATGGAGTCATTGTTCTTGTAGAAACAATGATACATCAAATATCCATCTATTTATTCTTCTTCTTCCAGTTTGAATGAAAACCCAATGAATCATTATTTACCCACAAATTGTGATGCACTATCTATTGTGATGTACTGTGTATATTTCTGGATATGTAAATGTTACACCATTATGTTAATAAAAAGGCAGTTCCTTCAACTATTCACATGCACATTACTAAATCTCCATAATTACATGTTCATTACAAACATGCAGCACAAATCAACCCAATATTTTAAGGACACAAACAGTATATGGGCAAAGAAATTCAAAAAAATAAAATCAAACAGTACTAACAGACCCAACAAAAATTCAAAAAATTGAAAACAGCAATGGTTGAAATTAGCAACAAAAGGAAAAAATACAGTACCTTCGTGCGAAGAGCTCCGATTATCAGACACCACAGAGGAACTGCACATCGGCGACCCGTTAGAGGTGGCTTTCCTGTTACCTCCGCTACCATTATGTTCCGATTCACACCCATTTGTTGTAATCTGATTCGCCTGAAACGGCACGAAGCTCCGGCACACCACCGGCTGAGCCACCTGCTTCTCGCCCCCCGCCACCGCAGCCCCGTTCGGTGCCCAACACGGCATTACGTACGGTATCGCGAACCCATTGCTGAGCGGCATGTACTGAATCGGTGGGTACGGAAACTGCATCTGCATAATCGGGTACGGCGAAGACGAAGCGAAACCCATCGGTTGCTCAGGCCCAACACCGTTGCTCTGATTTGAATTCAGGTTCACAGATCCACCATTCTCCATCTTGTTCTTCTTATTGCATTGTCCCTCTTCTGAATCTAGCTCCTCGCCTTTCGCGTCGCCGATTTCCCGAACCCTAGATTGGAGCTGATCCTTGTTGACCCACGCCTTCTCGTCGTCGGAGACCGACGAACCGCCATTGCCGCCCATTTCTCCGTTCCTCGCTCTACTCTGTCCTCTCTTCTGCTGCTTCTCCTCCCTCTTCCTCTTCGCCTCCTGCCTCCGCAGAGCGTGAATCTCGCGTTTCGTCTGCGGATCCATGACCGACGCGCCTGATCTCAGCGGCGCGTGGCTCTCACTCGCATCGGCATCGAGGACATTGCTTCTCTCCCCGTCCGGATGCTGGTTCAAAAGCGCCGGCTCGATAGAAACCGGCTTCGAATTCTCCGATTTCTTGAAGCTCCGGCCGATCGAGAGCCCCAAGTCGAGCTCAATCTCATCGGAAACCTCTCCCATTGTACCGTTCTTCACCAACAACACAACGAGCGCAACTCAAATTCGCTTCGAGCTCAAACGAAACTTCATGGAATAGCGTTTCAGGTTTTTCTTTGGATGTAGAGAAATAGCTAGAGGGAATACCACGTGTCGGCGCGGGAGCGAAGCAGCGGGGCGGTTGGTGACACGTCGGAGATTTGGCTGTATTTCGCGGAGGCGTCAAGCAAGGTTACACCACTAATCCTGATTTACCGCTAATTTTTATCACTAATCCACCTCTTAATTTAGCGGGAAGCCCCTGTTTAGATTATTATTTTAAATTAATCTCCACCCGGGCCCACCACGCTCGCTTTCGTCCTCTCCTTCCGCCACGTAGACATCCTGCATGCAGAGGTGAAAACTCGGACACGTGTCCGACCCTCGCGCCCCCGGAAAACAGCTGTTGGTTCTGACACTCTGGCTCGATACCAACACGTGGTGCGAGATCTTGCTGTCTTTCGGTTTTCGAATCTCGAGGATAACAAGGCTACGTAGCGGCCTCTGGTGCTGACACGTGGGGAGCGTGAAGCGATGCGGGGCCGGCTTTTCATGCGAGGGATGGCTCTTGTGCCTGACAAGTGGTGGGGGTCAGTGAGTGAAGTGTGACAGGTAAGCAGGGATGAATTTTCTTTTCAGCTTTTTTTTATGTGATGTCGACGTGTCGTCGCGACCGTGAGCTGCGGTAACGGACGGGAGGCGTGGTGTGATGAGGGGTGGGGACACGTGGCGGAGGGAGCAGTTAATGAGTGGGGAGAGATGTGGCGACACGTAAGGTGGGTCCCACGGTGGCGTTTTTTTTTTCTTGAAAAGGGAAATGTTTGGGAAGGATTGCATGGAGGACACGTAAGATGGGTGTGGAGGTGCATCACGAGATGGTGAACCGTTGCGTCTGGTGGGACCAGGGTGGTCTTCACTGAAACGGAATTGTGTAGAGAACAAGGCTCTTTTGGTGACGTGTACTTTCTGTTTGGGGTGTTTGGTAAGTGCAGTCAGTTTCAAGGTCAGAGATATTTTGTTGGTGCAGATTTCTTATGATAATTTGTTGGTATAGATGTAACAACCTAGTCATGTTTAGTTAAACGGTTGATGCGTTTTAGATTTTTTTTTAGGTTTGCTGTTCCGGGTGTGAGAAACACTGGCCTTTACATAGACCTGCTGCCCCGATCCTAAAAAACGTAACAACAATCTTGAATATGAGACTTCAATAAAGCAAGCGTCTTAAGCCACTTGTCCCGACTATGGATTGTAAAAAACTTGAAACATTGAGGCCACTCTGGGCTTCGTAATAATTGATATTTCAAGCAAAGATTGAAGCTCAGACCCATCCACATTTGAGAATTGAACTTGTGAAATTCTACTATTTTCTAGGCCTTCACAATTTGTAACAAGGCATGTTGCTCAACACATCATTTTTTTAGAATAAAAAAAAAAAAAAAAAACACATCATTTTCATAGTATTCTCTTTCCGAGGCAAGAAATTGAAGAAAAAGAACTTGCCAATTCACTAGTATGATGTTTTTATGTACCATGATTCTGGTTTCACTCTTCATTAGAAGAGGTGGTTGAATTATGGTACCAGAGCAGAAAATAAAAACAAAAATTTGCTTAAAGATAATGTAACCAAATATCATTAAGTTAAACATGAAAAAACAAGAACAAAACGTTTTTGTTATGCCACAATATAGTTCAAGATCACATCCCGCGGATTGGAAACCGTTTCACCGGGTAGGAGATCACGTCTAAACGGGCATCCTTATTACTAGCTGGCCAGCACTTAAGCTGCGAAGCAAAAGAATGGAAGCAGAACTTAAAAAAAGGTTCATAACACAATTCATTGTAGGAAAGAGCAATGGCGATCCATATGAAAAGAAAAAGGGTCTTACCTCTTGATGTAATAGTAACAAAAGTCAGCCAAGATGAATGTTTGGATAATTTCCGAGAGGATGACCACTGGGAACCAGAAGTAGCCGCTGCTGATCAAGTAAATATATGCTCCTCGAGTCTCGTATACCTGGAAGAATGACAAGTTTGGTGAAAATACAACAAAGAAAGACGGAAAGATGTATGAACATGCGACTTGGCTATCCTGTACGTACAGTTATTAACACCATTCACTCAATATATGCAGTCAATATTCACAGGCATACACAAAATGTTGGTGTTATTGACCCGAACATCATATTTTACCTGAATAATCCAGTGAGCGCATGACAAAAATCTTGCAACACCCAATGCAAATACATAGTGAGCGGTACATGGTTCAACAACCTGAAGATGTACCATGATGAAACAAATATCACTTTTATTGCAGCCCAATATGCCAACAAAATACAATTATTCCACAGGAAGGAGCCCAAACCTTGGCATTTTGCATGTGACGGAGCTGAGGTAGAACTGAAACTGATTCTGTATACAGAGAAAATGCAAAGAGAATACGCCAGATGCTTATATATGCGGCATACGGGTGGATAAATATGGCTAGTATAGCAGCGGGCACCACCTGTTATACAATCAGATATAACATAAGTGGTGTTATGAACCAATTAATAGAGATAACAAAAAAAAAAAAAATGGAACTTAGAATTTAAAAGCTGATGACTCCAGCAATTTAACAAACAGATTAACAAAGTATAGCCTGTCCAATTATGACATCAAATTCTGTCCTCAAACCTTAATGACATAACAATATGCGACATTGTCCTCTAAATTCCAACAGAAAGCATAAGTGAGTTTTATGTTTTCGTGATCCAATTAAGTAAACTGCCTTTTAGGACACAAACTCTAGGCAACAACTTTGTGGTAGTTCTACAAGGGTAGCAAGAGTTGAAACAAGTCATGCATCATATGGATGCAAGAAATGGATCCATATATTGAACTCAAGTCACATAACTAACAAGCAATTAGTCAGCAGAGAGCATAAAAAAGTTGGCAAAAGTTACTTTTACACTCAGAAATTACTATGAAAGATCTCATTTTGGTAAAATGAGCAATACTCAGATTTATAATGTGCAACCTTCCTTATGATCAGACAGCTTAAATCGTATTTGCTCCATCTATAAGGAACTCAAATCGATGAATTGTGCTAACTTCCCCACAATAACAAGCAGTAGAGAGATAAAGAATAAATTACGTGCTTACCACATAGTATAAGGGCATAGTGTCTAGCTCCTTAATGTAGCTTGATTTCAATTTGAACCGTATCATGTATATAACCCATAAAGTTGATACCAAAGTGGTAAGATCCAGAAATGTGTGAATGTCGGCCTCCATGACAACACTACACACAGATCTTACAGCTAAAAAGATGGCTGTGAGTTCTTGACTCTTGAGTGAAAGACCTGAAGACAGCAAACAAATGATTATTGAGCAGGCTATGCCTAAGAATCCAACTACTCAAGCACTATCATGGACTGCTTAAAGTTATTATTGTTTTATCATCAAATTTAAGAAATGCTGTTTTTGTGTGGAAGTTAAAAACCCCCATACTTAGCTATGGATCAATTTCAACATAATTGAATAATGCAGAGACTATAAAGAAAACACAAATCTTTCACACAAGATATCAATATGTGCAACATACTAACATGAGATAAATTAGACACAAGACCGTAACTATATTAATTTGGAAAAGATTCAGAGTTTGAGGCACCCAACTTTGCCAGTTTGAGTGAACTATGGTGTAGGTAAATCAACATATTCCTAATCCAATCATTTAATAAAACAGCTAGCACAAATCACATACCTAGACCCTCTTGAACAGTTATGTACCATAGTCAAAAGACCACAAAAATTGATACAATGTTCCATCTTAACATGGTAGTTCTCTGGTCTACATTCCAGTTAGGCTACCAATTCTGTAGCAGAAGACATGCTTCCTGTAAATGGGCTTCAAGTAGAAGCAGTCTCCTAACAAAAAAGCCCATTGCTTGTTTGGAATTTTATAACTAAGAAGCCCATTTCTAGCACATAGGCTATCATAGCATAAGAAAAAAGAACAATTTTTATTGAATATGAATAAATTGTAAA
>JAYMTH010001619.1:0-14422 GCA_036897465.1 Pelargonium australe | reverse complement strand
TTCGGGTCAGGATTCATAGTTGATGAGCTCGGTGACGTGGCACTCTGGCGCCATGCGTCGTGTCTTCCTTTGCTTTTAAACTTGTGATTTTTTTGGGTAGAATCAATAACAATTTGAAGAAAAAAATAATAGTAATTTTTTTTTATAAGCGACGGCCTAAAGGTGTATATATACAAGTAACCAATAGTGTTTAGAAAAGAGACTATTTCTCTTAACCCTAGTCTAGAGCTTTTGGCACCTTACCGCACCAAAGTTGTCTCCTACACCACCACCACCAAGGATGTGTTGAGTGGGAATTGATCCTGAAACCTCCTCCCACTCACACAGTTGGATTAACCAACTGCGCCACCCTTAGTGGTTAAAAAATAATAGTAAATGATTCTCATTCCCACACCTTAATTGATCCAAACAACATTACATAAGAATGACAATGACAATGGGAATAGGAATGATTTTCATTCCCACCAAAATTATAATCCAAACGCAGCCTTAGAACTCTAGAGAATGAAGTGGAGAGCACATCTGGTATTCTTAAACACCTACAATAAGTCGCTTGTCTATCAACTTCAATGCTATAAAAGTCCAAACAAGTATGGGTAAAATTGATGCATTTCTTTTAGTTGTAAAAGAATAGAAAAGGAAAACATGTCAAGTACAGTGCTCACCTATTGTCTTTGTTATAAAAGAATAGTTGATGCATTATCACAATTCCCTATTTGCACAAAATTTGTATCCAGCTTGGAACAGTGGCGTGCCTATAAGCTAACATTATTGCCAAAAAGATAACAACTAAAAATGGGTTGGTTCACTGAACATCTCTCAATAACGTTGGGGGCTCAAAACAGTCGGAAAATATTACTAGCATCCATGCCTTACGCCAAAAAGCCTCTTAAACCGCCTAGACTTCAGCTTTAGGCTTTCCCTTTTGTTTTTTAGAACTCAAAGACGCCAAGCCTTTCCCTAATCCAACCGGCTCCTCACCTTGCCATTTAACACTCTGCTCTTCTTTCTTCTCAGCAGAAGGATGACCATTGGATTCCTTGTTCGCCACACCATCTGCGCTCATCCCCGACACCATATTCAGAATCTGCTGATTAATTTGTGAAGAAGGTTGGGCTGGAACTGCAGCCTGTGGTTTCACGTATCCCCTTACTGCAGCTTTCTTCCTGGCATCAGCAGCAGCACGTGCTGCCCTCTCATCAACTCCGCGCCCACGAGGAAGCGCCCCCCCAGTTATTGCTGCATTTAATGATCTATTTACAGAGCTACCAGACCTTGGAACGGCTTGAAGTAATTGTATCAGATCTGGGTGAGCCGCCTGCAACACAAGTTGAAATCTTTTCAGGAAACCCAGGTAATAAGGTTGTGCAACATCAACTTTCAATATCTTGTTTACAGTAGTAGTACATAATTTCCAAGTACATAATTTTCAAAGATGCAAACACAAAAGGCAAAATGTTAAAAATGATTTAAATCCGTGAATTAGACAAGCAAGCAGCACCTTCAGTAACTCAAGAGGATTTTGAGCAGACGAAGAATTTACAGCTTGGCCTTTTTGCTTTTGTGCATTCATCTGCTAATACAGAAGTTATAATTACATAAAATCCAACAGTAAAAACGACAAATAAAATAACATGCTGGGTTGCATAGTAATGGTACAAAATATTTGACTTCTCAACCATTTTACTAGGCCATGAATTCACCTGGATTTCACGCATCTTAAATGTCTTCATCCAGTTCTGTGAATCACGTGTTCTTGAGTCGTCCTCCCCTAGTTGCTTAACAAGTATATCATAGGTTTTCTTCTCATGCTGTGATATAAAAGGATCTCATCGAGTCACGTATTTTATGGGTATTTAATCTAACAAAACAAATAGCAGTAATTTCCAACAGAAGAACATACCTGGTGAGACAGCTTGAAGGCACCCATACAATTGCATGCAATGGCTAGAGCATGATAGCATACAGCAGTCTGTATATGTTCCTCGCCTAAAAGCCTTTCATTCTTTTTTAAGGCTTCTTGAAGATAACGAAGGGCTGTGTCCATCTTTCCAATATCCTGGTACATCATTGCAACATTTATAAAAGTAGCAGCAACATCAGGGTGATCTGGGCCAGATGACAAGCTTAGTAGAAGCAATGCGCGGGACATGTGCCGTAATGCAAGCTCTGTTTGGTTAAGTCCATGGTAGAAAAGAGCCATATTGCCATAGCTGAAGCACAACCAAAGCAAAGGAAGAGTGATAAAGAATATGCAAATGAGTTGGGCATGATGTTTATATTCATAAAACCAGTGCTTTAAATGAACCTCTTCTTTTTCCCTATCTTTTTGAGAAAATAAAGGTGGACGGCACAATGGTGGGATCCTCATGCGTGTGTCCTAGAGGTCACTATGCCAATGAAATAAATTCACTAGAGCAGAAAGATTAGACTGCATACAAAAATGAACCTCCCCATACCCAAAAAAATCTAAGAACCTTGTTCAATGGGCGGCTTACTATGTGCAGTAAAATGGCTTTCGCTGTCATCAACATAAACTATTCGAGGTTTTGCAATAAAAATCTAAATAAAACAAAAACATAAAATAAAAAGAGAGAGAAAGGGCAAAAAGGCAGGTACCTGTGAGCAGTGTCAGGGTGGTCCAAACCAAGGCAACGTTCATTTATAATGAGTTCCTTGTGCTGCTGCGTTATAGCACCAGCCATGTCCCCAGCATGATACAAAACCATGGCAAGGTACCTGCAAATTAGAAATTTTGAGTGCACAATATTTGAAGCACTCTGTACTGAGCAGCGTTTAAACATCCATTAACCAATAATGGATTTCAGAATGAGAAATTTTCACAGGAGTTTAGATGCAGTTTCTTAAGGTTTCTATGCATCATTCTTACATGTAAAGTAACGAACGCTGTCCCAGTTCCTTTCAACAGCACGCTCTAATTAATCAGGGAAGGTCAACCTTTGAGTTACTAACTAGAAGATGATACTAAAGCTACACTCAGTTTTAATTTATTTTATTTGAATAAAGAGCTACACTTAGTTAAAATGTTGACATTTCACATAATCAAAATAAATTTTTTTTTTTGCAGTCCTCAATTCCAATAAATTAGCTAAGATCAAGTCGTGAACAATACCTGCAACAATTAGCAACCTCCCGATGCATTGGACCTGTCACCTGCAATCCATTGAGAAAGAGCTAAGTTGTTGTACTATTGACTATTTTAGAGAAACATCAACAGCTAATTCAAAAAAGCATAACATACCTGTTGAAGAATTGAAAACGCCTCGGAAAATAGCGTGTAGGCTTCACTAAGCATTCCCTGAAACAAGCAGAGTTTAAAAAGCCCACTGAGGCATGAGACGCATTATGGAGCCTCAAAACGGCTGAGGCAAGGCAACTTAGGCTAGGCGCGGCAGAGGCGCACCTTACTAACAACAACAACAACAACAATAATTTGTATTGTAAATTGAAATTTTGAAAGCTAATAAGTTATTTGTGCCTTCCAAAAATCATAATGTTTAGTGTTACTTCACCAAAAACCATAATAGGTGTCTAGCAAGTTAGTTTAAGGGATAAACTATACATCTCTAGAACACTACAAATCTATTGATAGTATTACTGATGGAGATGACAAATTAGATGATGCGGATGGTTTTTAGTCTTTTAGACTTATCTCACTTATCTATATTATAAACATTTTATATCATCAACATATTTTGGTAAATTTAGTGTTAAAGTTTTTAATTTATTTAGTAAATTTTTAGCGTGCGCCTCACAGTGTGCCTTGCGTCTCGGCTTCTTGAATGCGCCTCGTGCCTTTTCAAGCACTACCCACAAGTAAAGAATTTTAAACCAGACTTCTAACTCCTGAGAGGGGGAGGGACCAAAAGTGCAGATGTAATGGTCAAACCAAGCTCCCACAAAGTTAAGTAATTTGAAGCGCACTCCATCTTACTCTACGTCAACAAATTAATGATGCACTGGTCCTGCTTACTAGTAATCTTGTACTGTAGTTACAAGTCACGCTATCTACCCATTTAAAACGTAGATTCAGCTTTGCTTTTATGAAAATGAAAAACTATCCAAAATGTATGGACATTAATAACACAATAATAAGAAAGAGCCACTGAACAAGATCTGACATTATAGAAACCAGGGCTGTAAATGAGTCGAGCCTTTAACGAGCTGCTCGAACTCGACTCATTATAAGTTCAGCTTAAGTTCGTTATAATCAAGCTCAAGGAAAACTCAAGCTTAAGTATAGGCTTATTTAATAAACTCGTTGAGCTTAAGACCAACATTTTGAGGCTAAATACACTCGTGAACCAATTTGTTCATTACATTACATGTATTGTGTTTTTTGATCTCTTTACTATATTTCTTCTCTCAGACAATCACATGCAAAATTTGCCATACTGTTTAATAAATTGATTAAGTACTCTAAGCTTGCAGCATTGTCAACTAGTTTTATAGGTTTGAACTCAATAAAGCTAGACTAAAGTAAAAAAAAGAAAATAAGACGAGAGAGGAAGCTCGATATTTTATGACTCAACACACATTAATTACACCCCAAATAACAAGGAACAGAGCATACCTCAGCCAATTGCACTTTTCCTGTTTCCACTAAATCCTTAGCTTCTAAACATACAGGAACTGAGTGTTTTACAACAGGTTGCAGATTCAAGATATCTGATGTTTGAAAAGGAGTGGCAGCATCAAGGTCATACTTGTGAGCCGCAATGGTAATGCCAACCTGATAAGAAAACCATATTGCAGAAAGTTAAACCGTTTGCAAGTTCAAGCTTAATTGTGGAAACAAATTCAAGGGACAAGCAGAAAGTTTGCAATGACAAGGCAAAGCCCTCACAACTTTAGGTCCATATTAAGTTTTGACAGACTAGATAGTAGAGACCCCATTATGTGTTTTATTTTTTTGCCAAGTGCCAAATAAAATATTCATCTGAAGACAAACGTTATTGTCTAGTCAAAATAATGAATATATTATTGAAAACTCATGCATATCTAACTTCTTAAAAGGGAAAGACAACATAAAAAATAATAAATAAAAAGGCAATCATGGATTTAATTTCAGTGTTCAGAACTAAAAAGAGACCAAACAATTGGAAAAGCACCACTGTTTGTATAGGGCTAAGGTGACTGATATCCTGGGAGATCAGGGAATAAAAAATTAAAAAAAAACAACAGATAAAGGGGAAAAAAAAAAAAAAAAAAAAAAAACTAATAAGAAGAGAAAAAACAACTTATTAAACAGCAAAGAATAGGGCATATGTGCAATGAAAGAAGTGCTGCATACCTTCTGGCAAAGGTTACGTATAACTGAAACTTTCTTCACCCGAGATCTTGCATCATCTGGCAACTCAAACTATGCAAAAGAGATGTTTTTAGATAAAGCACATGATTCCAAGAAATTGACAAAAAAAAAAAAAAAAAATGTAGGGGGCATGGAAATCCATAAAAAAAAAAAAAAAAAAAAAAAAAAAAAAAAAAAAAAAAAAAAAAAAACATTACAGAACAAATCCCACTGCGTACTAAAAGATAAATTAGCGAAGGATAACGTAAAAACCATATATGATTAATACATTAAATTGGTCACAAGAAAAGGAAAACATTTGATACTTTATCAATCGTATGTAACGGTTGTGACAAAATCGACTAGATCAAATGATAGGGGCAACATACAGGAACCTAGTGAGGTTATTGACAAATACCTGATACTTTAATTTCGCAAATTCTTGAATGTCGAGCCAAAGAGAGTCTGAGCTAATAATCATATGTGAGGATTGACTTTTCTTTGCAGATGCCCCACCCTTCGACTTTGCTTGCCCCCTTGACTTGCTCGAAGACTGATGACCCAACTGATCCTTCTACAATGTAGTACAAGATTATTTACAGTACCAGTAGTACTAGTTTGTAAGACTTATAACTTGCATGAAGACTGATGTTAAGAAATAGGTTGTATATGTTAAGAATACCTTTTTGTGAGTTCTTGACTGCATGCTATTAGAAGAAACTTTTGTGTCAATAGCTTGACAGCTACCAAAGAAACAGTTGAGCAAATGTGCAGTTGCTGGACCAAGATCATGATCCTCTGTCTCTCTCAAAACATTCTGCACAACAGGAAAATGCCCCCAAAGAAAATAAACATACCACCATCAAACAAAATGTTCCTCAATTTCAAGAATATTTTAAAATCTCAAAGTGTCAGCATATTTTAAAGATCAATAAGGCAATAACTGGGCATAGAAGTGCAACTATTGAAATAGGCGTTCTACATACCAGAACCCAAAGGCATCAGACATGGAAAAAATTATATCATGCATTACACAGGTATGTGTTTAGTGGATGAGTACAAAACATACACAGAAAATGTTCATTGGCTCAAGTGAGGAGAGATAATACTGCTCACCTTGAGAATGTGCTTTGCACACCTGACAGCAATCTCATTAGAACAAAGATCCTTCAGATGATGTAAATCTTTGACCCCATCAGCTACCTGTTGAAAAATTTATGACAAGTCAACAAATCTTTAAAAATAAGTGAATCAAGGAAAAATGAAAGACTCGATGTGGAACGCACAACTCATAAGTCATAACTACATAGTTTTAAAATCAAATCGTATGCATGCTTTAAGTTCAGTACTCCAGTTTCCTTTATAGGCATCAGTAACTGAACAGAATATGAAAATATAAAAGTAACAGAGACTTGTACAGCTTACTTTTCCAATATAGCGAACATTAATACCATGAGCATGGAGTGCTTCAGTAAATGTCTGGCCATCCATCGGTGAAACTTCAAGTGTGCAAAGATCTTGTATGAACTTTGGAAGCACAACATCTGTAAGATACAAACTAATTTTCCTGACATTTTCTTCATCTGCTGCCAAGTCCTAATGAATATAAAGAGGGCAGTTATGAGAGAAATCTTCGAACAATAATAATGGGAAAAATAAAAGTTCAGAAACCTGCCTCGGGAGTCCCAGACAACTTAAACTCTGTAAAGACATTAGGGTTAAAAAGAATTTCTTCTTGTGACTCTGGGCACTCAGCAGGTACAGAAACAGACCCTTGGACAGCCTCAGTTTTCCTTTCAGTTGTAGCATCCTGTGAGGGACAACAGAAGAGCCTTAAAACCAAAAATACTACAGGGCATAACAGCCCGCATATGATAAACTTAATAAAATATAACGAGACTAAAATACAAAAAAGTTGACAACGGAAGCAAAGGTAATCAATATAAGGTAGAGTTCTTTTTTAAAAAATTCATTCTATATTTCATGAAATAGAACCAACACACAGATTAGAACTAATCAGAAAACAACTAGTCACTCTGCAATATATTCACAGATCATGCAATGCTTTGGAAATAAAATAAAACAAATCCCACTATTGTTGTTCTTGTGTAGGTCATTTGGAAATCTCATGTCAACTCAAAACCAAATCCACTTTTATGCAATTTCACTAACTTCGCCAAAAGGAAGATCATACACAAATACACATATACAAGAAGTTACAACTCATTTAATGATAGCAACATCTAACCTCACTGTTGGAATATGCAGCAGCACCTGCATCTGTTTTTCCCAGTTCATCGGTACCAGGAACTTCATCAGAGGACACATGGGCATCTCCATCTTTAGAGCAACATTTTGATCTCTCTAGAGCTTTGGCCTTTCCGCATTCACCAAACAGTTTTCATCAGTACGTATGGCCAAAGAAATAACTATAATTTTAATACAACAATGTACTAACCTGACAAAAGGCAGTAATTAGTTCTGGTCTCAAAATACAAAATCGTGAACCAGGTCCAGTATAGTTCGCATCACGGGGAGTTGCTCTCATTAAGTCTAAAAGGTAATGCCTGAAAAAGTTCATAACCATAGTATATCCATGAGAGAATAAGATAAATGAAACCAAAGAGTTCAAAAATCCAAAACTGGACAAACATAAAGAAAAAAAAAATCAGTACATTCAATACAATAGTAAAGCACAGAAATTGTGATCACAGTTGAGCTCATAAATAATTAATATTTTTTTAAAGGTATGTAAGATAGATTCATTATATGACAGTTTTTATTTTTAGCAAATTTTGAGACTCGTGGCATAAAAATAGGTGACCACTCCAACCCAAAAAAATTAACAGTCAGTTGACAAAACATAATAAATTTTCAAGCAATAAGTGAACGAAAAGAAAGTAATTACCTGTCATCGCTACCAACAATACCCTTACACTCTACTGGTGCAGCTAATTTGTAAGCATTACCAGAGCTATCAAGAACTGTGTGCTCCTTCAAATGAAGGCGTTTAGCAGCATCTAGCACCTAAAGAGGCACACCACTTTTTTACTTGCAACAAATTAGCTTGAAAATCCAATGATGGACATTAAACCATACTTCTAGGTGTATAACATATTAATAAAAAACATGTATGGCAGTACACTATTGTATTTCAAAAGCCATCCTTCAAAAAGAAGCCAAGACGTTTGGCAATTTAAGAACAAAGATCAACAATGTGAAGCCTGATGCAAGTTACACTACAGCTCACCTTGGAATGAAAATCTTCATTCCAACATATTTTCTTGCCATTGTCAACAGAACCATAGAGAAGAGAGTCTGACTTATCCCCCTGAAGAATTCCAGGTAAAACACTCTGAAAAAAGAAAGGTGTAAGAAGGAGTGAGACTATGACCAGTCAGATTAAGAAAATATCAAGTTTTATGAGCAAGATTATAGCAAACAATGAAAAGTGCAAAGCACGTACAGGTACAACAATCTAGGAAAGAAAAAAAAAACTCACAAGTATACAGTACAAAAGCAATATTAGATAGTGAGAAATAATATACTGCAATTGGTAATAGCAAGAACTCAAACCAATAATCAATAAAGCCATCATGTTGAAAAAGATGTTCATTAAAGAAAGAATCACGGCGAGAATATATATAATTTACTCAGAGAAAGAGGTCAGATATACACCTGAGCTACAACTCTATGACCCCTGTAATCAATTATGGCCATGGCAAGATTATAAAGCCCAGGGACATCAGCTTCCTGATATGCTTTAGTTCCCCTCAAATCATTATTTGCAGAGGCATATGTAGCTTGCTCACTGTCAGACAACTGTGTTTCAGCAGACACATCAACATCTCCAGCCTCTGCTCCTTCATTCTTTTCCCCATTGGAAACCTTTTCAGATGAGTCGTGCAAAGTGCTTGCATTCACACTATTTGGATTAGCTTTTGCCACACGTTTCTTGGACAGCTGCTCAAGGTCTGCATCCACCGCAAAGCTGAAGAATATGTTGTTGTGAACATACCTGGAACCAGAAAAGTATTGCCACAATTTCAATACAATAAAATGAAAGGTTAAGATCTAAAAGAAGAGAAAACAATGTAGAAGACAAAGTATACAAAATGAATGTCACCATTCCAAACTAATAGATGCAGTCTTGAAGAATATATCATCACAGGTAACCCCAAAACTTATTAAAGACTCATGTGAACATGTGAATACAACTTATCCAGACAAGCCTTACTAACAAAGTAACCAGGAAATTTAAATAAATAAAAAATAATTGCATGACAATATTCTTTGAATGAGAGAAAGAGAGAGTATGGTATTCATTTCAGAGCCACTAACATGTGATAGCATTCGGGATCAGTTGGATTTATTGGTGGTATACATCTGCTGATGACTCCAGTAGCACCACTAATTGCAGCATCAACAAAATCAGAAGTCACCTTGTAAAGAGCCCTATCCCGCAAAATTCTGCAACAAAGTATGTTTTTAGTGATGGAGAGATGCTGAGACTAATAGCAGATGGAAAAAGCTAAAAGGTATGGAAAACAAAAACAAGTTGCTCAATGGAAAAACTAAACACACCTTTCCTGAGGAGTTGTATGGGGAAATTCCCGACAAGATTGCAATTCCTCATTCCAATCTCTTTGCATGCCAATCAGTTCACTGCCATATGAAAGAGTCAGTGCGTCCTCAGCTCTGGCCGCATCACGTATATGATCTGACAACAACAAAATCCATAAAAGCTCTGTTCAGAATAATGGACACAAATATGTGACAACAACGAACCTAAATGTTCCACATGCAAACTCATAAGCAACTATTGTTGTTGCTGAAATTTTAAAAACTAGTCTCCATACACGTTCTACACAGGTGCTTTTATATAATAGACAAAAATTGCAAGATATTCAAATGGTAGCAAAAAAGTGGGAGAATTGCAAAATGATGATTTTCTTATCATGAAAGTAAAAGTTCTCACATGATTATAGTCTCCATCGACTCCTTCAATATCTAACATTTTCAGCCAAGTAATACCCAACTAAAGAAATTAGGAAAAACTGTTCATATGGAAAGACTTGCCACTAAAGCAGTGGCCACCTCATACAAACTGGATTTGAACTGTATTTCTGTCATTCGACAAAGAAACCAAGACATTGTGAGCTATTATGCAAACTCTGATTACCAAAAAGAATACTACTGTAGTAAAACAAAACATTAATGAGTTTCAAATTGATAAAAAAAATACAAGTGTTAAATATCGTTTCCGTTTTAAATTCATTAGTCTTTCATTTCTCCCCCATGGAAGAACAACATCTTGAGTGACCAGCAATGCAAAACTAATATTAAAATACTCTTATCAGGAGAAATCAGTATGGCTCGTAGAACATAAAGCAACTACACCAAGCCTCACATATGCCCAAAGCTTTATAATATTAAAATTGCAAGTTATGTTTTCCTTTTTGTGGTACAGACCTCTATCATCTATTATCAACATGCTATGCATAATATAGAAGCCTACATTATAGAAAATGGATATAACTCAACTGTATGCTGAACTTACCAGGAACCGGATATAACCCCAGCCATGAATTTGGTGGCAACAAAGATTGAACATTTTCAAAGGGGTGTGCAGAGGCCTTTCGCTCCAAAATATCACGAAAAGCTTAAATAAGAAAACAAAAAAGGGAAAGTATTACAAGATGCCAACATTTAAATATTAAATCATCTAAAGATTCAATAAACTTAAAAATTGCTTCAGCTATATTCTTTTACCCTTTTTGAACTTGGAGCTAAGTTTCTGCAGGAGTCCAATAAGTGTGGTTGCTTCCGAAGTAGCTTTAGTTGGCTTTGGGTCAAGGACTTCCCCATGGCTTGAGTTAACATAAAACATTTTTGTGGTTCCCGTTATACAATATTTATTACCCTCCAAAGTTACTACATCCAAATATATCAAATCGCCAACAAGCCTGGAGACAAAGAATTGACAATTCAGCAAATAAAGACGGAGTCAAAAATTTAAAAAAAAAAAAAAAAAAAAAAAAAGGAGGGTGACAAAATTTACAGAGCAAAGATTGTAAATTTAAATGCTCGAATGATGAATGTCTATATTACCCTTTAAAGGTATAAAGAGTATAAAAAGTGATTCTTTTGGCCAGTATATGTACATACATAATTACATATAGACAAACAAAGGTTTGCATGTGAGGGAAAATGCATGCATACACTGTGTTGCTTATTGGGATAAGTAGGAAAGTAGGGTAAAAACAAAAAAAAAAAAGATAAATTTCATAATTCACCTCCTATGGCTTGGAGGAGGGTTGAAGGACGAGAACACGATACTTTCTACACATTTAATCTCGTTCGAAGATGATGATAGCAAATTACTTAGTGAACCAGCAACATCTTCCATGAAACCCAGACCATCAAGTTCTGGGATCTCAGTTTTCGCTGTATCTGTGCCACAGTCAAATTCAAATTAATATCTGTTTTCAATAATTATAGCAGTGTTGAAATGTTAAATGGACATAATTGCAAGCTCATATATAAAACCTCCAGGGCTTGAAGCTTTATTTTGAGCAGTCTCATACTGTAACGCAAGGGATGTTGAAAGTGAGGCATGGAGTGTGGAAAGGGAAAGTAAATCTCTTGTGCGGTGAACATGAGCTCTGATAGATCTATCATCGTATAACGCTGCCAAAACAGTTTAAAAGTTAGAGCCCACAGTTTGACTTTAAAATCACAAGAGCACAGAAGTGCTGGCTTACCAGCAACCATTTCCAAGGAGCAACCACCAATTGTAATGTCAGCTACTTCAGAAACTTCATTGTAATCTTCTAGATGATGAGTTGAACCATCCTTTGTGTGCAGCAACAAGTCATAACATGTAAAGAAACATGTCTCTGGAGCATCAAGAAGGAATTGTCTTATATCCATAACAGAATCACCAGGGTTCAACTGCAGACAAAAATCAACAATATCAATTAAGCCGTTCTGATTTTATGATGGACATGATAAGCTTGTAGTAGCAAACTCAACATAGTAGAGTAGACGCCAAGCTTTGCATTAGCAGTCAAATGGAAAATTCAAGGCAGATGACAAATGAATTACATGGTGTATGCACCGTAGTATAAAAAACAATAGAATCATGATTAAAATAGCTCACTTGTAGCTCAAGCTTCTCGCCTCCTTGAGTTTTGACAGTGACGAGATAAAGCTGAATGTCACCTGCATTTCCAAGAGAATTATTAGTCCCTGCTAAAGTAGCATACAATCAAAAGCCGGATAAAGTTTAACATTCAAACTCAAGCACAATAAACTAAAATAGAGTTATATGAACAACAGGAAGAAAACATCAGTGAAATTTGTACATGCACATATGCGAGCAACATTTCAAAACTTAAGATGAATGCTTATAACAATAGTTTACAGTGCTTTGAAAACATGAATCTAAGACACCAAATAATTGTTGGGATAATGAAACTTACAAGATGTATCAAAAAGACAAAACCGTTAAAAAAGATTGTGTATTTATTAAATTTTCATGTCCTTCCACCTCTCTAGTGGGTCTTTATGAATATATTTGGTGTAATCTTCAGGACTAGGAATGAGAATATGGATCTAGCTTAGCTTGACTCTAACCAGCAAGATGCTTAACCCCAAAATATCAAGTTAAATGCATGTTTTTTGTTTAAGAGAGCACCAAGAGTTGAGAATTCAAATGAATGGAATCTAAACCCTAGTATTTTATGAATCAACAATTTTAGTATATTTCACAAGCATTTATGATGATATAATTTCATTATCATAAAATCGGAAATTTTGTGATGATCACGCAAATGCCAGTTTTGACTAGTCTGAACATGCCAATGAGACATAGACATAAATAAATCTACAACACAAGTATCATTGTAGACGGTATAAGCATGCACCAGGCACCCCTGCCAGGTCAACAAAAGTGCAGTCCCAACACCCATCAGAGATTGGTTTACAGTTTTAAATGGCATTTCACTTGTCAAATTAAAATCACAAAAAGTAAAAACTCTGTTTGTTTCTGAAATAATAATGTTGACTTCACCTTGCTTAGGTACTTCAGACTTCTTGGCCTCTGTCTCAGCATTGATTGGCTCAACCCCAGAAGCATTTCCATTAGCATCAACCTTGGCAGCTTCTGAAGTGCTCAAATCATCATTCACCGGCAGAACAGAGGAGGCAGCCACCACCTCTGCAGAACTATTTGGAGCATTATTCCCTCTCCGGTTCTTCCCTTTATTAGATTTCCCAGCCATTTTCACCTCCTGGATCCCAGTAACAGAATCTTGGTTAATGGATGAGAAAACACAACAGCTAAAACCCATATGTAATTACATTAATATGACCCAATTACAGAAAAAGAAAGAAAAAACATGTGGCTACTGACAGACATGTCAATATCACACGCCATACTAGAAAAAATGTGAATTTTAAGTTCCATTTTCACTTCCGGATAAACCAACAGTCAGGTGTACTAAAAAGCAAGCACGCAATTTTGAAATTAAAAAAGGAAAGAGAAAAAATAGACATCACAACTCCAATCATTAGAAAATAGCCAATAGTACAGACAATTGAATTAAACAGTAGCCTGACTACAGATAGCATTTATTCATAGGCTCTTCCGGATAATGTTGCAAAAATCAAACAATGCATTCGCATTCAATATAAACAGTTAAACATAATATTGATTTGTCCAAACAAATCAAAAATGGATGAAGAGGGTTTCAAGATATCAAAAAACAATCGAAGAAACAGCAAATAAAAAATATATGAATTACCGAACGCGAATTTGCAGCAGGAACGCCCAACTAAAAATCAGATACAGTCAATACTGTTCATATGGAGAGCTATTGAGAGAGAGGAGGCTGGGGTTTTAGAGGAAAGTGATTGTGATTTGTGAAGACGGCGCAGAACTTAAAGCACACATACAACAACAACTACACATGATTGGGCCTTATGGGCTTTTCGCAGCCATTTTTACTAACAGAATCTTGGTTAATGGATGAGAATACACAACAGCTAAAACCCATATGCATGAAAAAATCTGCGATCCGATTTGAGAAAAATAATGTATGGAAAAAA
>JAYMTH010001618.1:0-14422 GCA_036897465.1 Pelargonium australe | reverse complement strand
ACATGTCGACTTCCAAATAAAATTTTCGGGAAAAAAAAAAAAAAAAAAATAGCTGAGCTCTCGAGTCTCGACAAGACAGAGAGAAACAGAGACACCCATTGCGCCGGTCAAACCCTAGCTTGTTCGCTCCACCAAACAACCACCAAACAACCACCGTGCAACGTCACCGTTTCCGGCAACACCACCACCGACGGAGCAGACGGACGACGGCTCAAGAAGTAATTAGCTGCGAGGTTCGAATCTCTCTCCGAACAAGAGAGCCAGAAAGAAAACAGTTCATCGAAGGTTGAGGCGATTTTCATGACGAAACTATGTGTATTTAACAATATGTATTTGCATATATGTATATGGTTGGTTTGAGATTGAATACAGTTTTCAAGACATTCATGAAGCATGTTAGTATATTAGTTTCACAACTAAACCGCACTTTATTTGAATTGTTGAATGTACTTTTTACTCCAACTACTACTAGTACTGTAGTGTTGATTTCATAGTTTGATTTTGCTTAATTTTGTTTTGTCACATTTTGTTGAATTAGTTAGTTAGTTAGAAATGCTCATATTGCTTCACAAATCGCATCGTATTGCCTATTATGTACTAACTGCTTGTTAAATGAAAATTCTTGGACTCGAGAACAATTCACTCTCATTATAATTCTGCTAACTATGATTCTGCAAATTGTTCAATTGCACTCTAGTTCGGTAAGGGGGACTTGACTTAGCTTGATCCACTTCTTCCCTCCCGCTTCGTGCGCCTGCAGGTGGACATGAGCTGACATGAGTCGGTTGTCAATCAGACCGCGTCCTCTTGACATTCATAAGAAGCTCCCAATTCTCAAGTCTGTTAAGGACTTTGAAGATGACGATACCCCAACGTCTACTCGTAACTCTCAGATACTTCGACTTGTGGATGACATAGAGGTATTTTTATTCATGTGTATTGTTCGCACGTTACATCTTCTTCTTTAATTTCACCCTTTCAAATTGCAATGTGTTAGAAGTTCAAGTGTGTTTTCTTTCATTAACTTCCGTTTTAACTACAGTGTACTCGCTGTAGTCTAGAACCAACTTTATTTACTTTAATTCCATTCCTTACTATGCTGCCATATGAAGGGTCACATTTTTTTCCCCTTATCTAGAGGGCAAAGGAAACTATATCATCCAAAGTGTTCATCACTAGTGATGATTTTATGGTCTTCTTATTAATCTGTTATCCAGTGCCTCTGTTTTGATAGGACCTTCTTAAGCAATTTTTTTGTTTCAATATTACATTTTTATGAACAAAGATAGATCATTTTTGTTTGAACGAAATGTCATATATGTTTTTTTAGGTACATCCAATCCCTAGCAAGAAATTTATCCCTGAAATACCTACTCCAGAGTTTGTCTATGTGGATACATATGAAAGAGACTATTCCCGCACTTTCGCTCAGCCAACTTCTTATTTACGTGGAAGAGGAGGTTTGTAAAATATATACATTCTCTATTGACTGTTGGGAATGAATCATGATTTTATTTTTCTTCATTTATATCTGTGTTAGTATTAGTCCAGTCAGGGATGGATCTAGAATTTTTTGTTGTGGGGGGCAAATTGCAAGAGTGATTTTTTTAACAAACTACTGGGGGGAAAGTCTAAATTCTTGTGGGGGCAAGAATTCAAATTTTATCTAATCGTGGGGACTGGGGAACATACAAGAATCTTAGAGGATAAATATAAAATACAAGATATATTTAATTAATTAATTTATTTATTTTTTGTGGGGGCTGCTGCTCCCACAGCACACATACTGCATCTGTCCATGAGTTCACTGAAACTTGGCAACCTTTTTGCAGCTCGTTCTGAGCTAGGAGATTTTGTTGAGTATGACCTCGACAATGAGGATGAGGACTGGCTTCAAGAGTTCAAAAAAGAAAGGAAGATTATTCCACCCGAAAAGTAATTATATCAAAAAACCACTTTTTGTCACCTTACCTTAGTTTTCTTTTGCTTTGTTTGATGTGATAGAATACTAGTTGTAGTCGGTTATCTTCATCACCATCACTTGAAGAAACTGAGTATTTTATGCTATTAATTTTATAATAATGCTAGCTAGAATTATTACTCTCTTTTTTCCCTATTTACATTGATAGAAGATGTCAAGAGTGTATTCAGAAAACAATAAGTTCAGGAGGCTCCCTGCAGTCCTGTACCCCCACAAAATATATGGAAATTGCACCTCTGTTGCAAGTATATATGTGGCTACAATGGAACTAAGCAAGCTCGCTAGAAAGATCTGTTTTCTACTTGATTATGTGCAGAGGTTTAATACTTCTCTTTACCAGACTTGGTCACATTTCAGCTGCTCATCACTTAAACAGTCAGTTCAGTTACTTTTTGTAGCCTCCTTAAGGGCAACAGAAAGTGCACCACTTTCTGCATTTCTTTCTAGGTCTGATGATTGCAATTTGGAAAGGAGGTAGGTGTACCCCAACCCATGACCACCCACCCCTGGTTGAGGCAGGATTCATTGCTTGGTCTTAGTTGATGCCAGGAGACTTAACCAGTTCCTTGCATTTGCTAATTTTTTAATAATTATCTTTACGATTCTAACAGCTCCCCACCATTTCCTCGGTGGATAGCTTTGACCCTGTAAATTTCCTTGTCAATCCAGGTTTGAGAGTCTTCTGTTTAAGTTGGAGGTATTGGATCATAAGGCGCGGGAAAGAGCTGGAGTCATAACACCTACTCTTGGTTCCCCAATCCCTGTACTTTTGCAATTTGATGCTGCTATTGAGGTGAAAACTTTGCTTAAATTGGGCAAGTAGTTATGTTCTGTTGTTTTGATACTAGTTGTGGTTGATTATAACTATCTGTGACCAGTAGTTACAATTCTCATTAGTTCATTGGTGTTCATTAAGTTGGTCCTAGTTGGTAGGTTTTGATATTATCAAAGATAGAAAAATATATAGTAGTTCTAACTCTATTGCTTCTAGCTGGTATTTAGAGGATATTTGGTGACACATCTCAAGAGCAAGAAGTTGCTATTTGTTTGCTATCAAAAGTAACAAAAAAGAACAATATGTGTTGGAAAAAAAAAAATCAAATGTAATTTCTATGAAAAGATTAAAATGTCCTTGATCGTTGTGTACCTCTAGCATAAACTTCACTATTGAATAGCTAATGTTGGAACATTACAGCTAATTGTTGGGAAAGTAAGAAAATTAAAACAGAGAAGACCAGAGATAAGACAATGTGATAAAGTGGGGATAGATATGGAAAAAGAAAATTTCTCTTACTTCTCCTTCTACCATTTAATAGAAGTCTTTCTTACTTTTGTCATCATTACATAAGCAACATAAAGTGTGTGACAAACAAACAAAATTGCTCTTAACTTCACATGTATTATGGTGAAATGAAATGGAATAAAACTATTGGTTGTGTTGTGTCAGTAACTCCTCCTTCTCAGTAATGTTACCTAACAAACTCTTAATTTTCTTGAAAGTTTTTATATTTGTTTTTGTTTCTTTCTAATAATTGTCCTGTAAAATGAATCTGAACTCATATAGTAGAGGAAGAGGAAAAATATGTAATGATACTGACCATTGACTATAGGATGTAATGACAATATGACATTAGCCAGTTGATTCTAAATCTTACCATGTAAGTTGGTTGAACGTTAAAGAAATGTAAAATGACTTAAGGTACACGTTGATGTTGAATCGAATTATCAATGACGGAACTTTAAAACAGAATCTGGTTTTTCTGTTTTCTCCCTCTAAGCTATGTGTTATTGGGCTAACCACACTAAGGATTTTACATAAAGTATCCGAAGGAAAGTCATATTCTTTGTTTTATTTATAACTCTATGCAATTTGATATTTGTTGTGTGAAGCATTGATCAGTCGAAGATCAATTATTCTACATATATTCTAAATTCCCTTATTTTTCTTTTTTTTATAGGCTTTGCAAGCTCTGTCCATTAGATATGCAGTCTTCCAGTCTGTCTATAATTACTGGAAAGAAAAGGTATGCTTTTAATACCATGCTGTCATTGTAGGGACAATGATATTGGCTTCCTCTGCTCTCATCCTTCTATCTTTTTACGTAGCACAGTGTTCTTGTGTGGGTTTGAGGAATAACATAGTCCGGGATTGAATGGCTGAATATTTTTGAGGGACTGCTAAGAGCTAACTAATATAGTTATACAAACAGATTGTTCATGATACTATAATCAGTGAGGATACCCCATATGCAACCTGTTATATATGTCTACAGTTTTCAAATGCATTGGCATATGCCAAAGTCCGTGTGGAGAGGCATGTGGCATGTGAGCCAAATTTAGAAACCAAATATATGAATTATGTTGGATTGTTCGTCTTAAATTAGGATTTGGCTTCTAAGATGCATGGGTGCTTAATGTAGGTTGTAGCAGACACTTACGGGATAAAAGTTTGACTTTATTACACACGGACATGATTGAATATATAGTAGTTCATTGTCTATAATATAGACTCTATATACTTTGGTATGTAACTTATGTTGGCTAGTTAAGTTGAGGATAGATGAAACCTTATGTAGATGATCAGTTTGATTTTTGAATTGATTTCTGATGTTTTCGTACGGGTTCAACTTTAGTACTCCAGAAAATTAAGTATGGTGATATTAAACTCTTCCTACATAGGTTTGATGGATTGCCCTTGTTATAGTATTTGAGGCAATCTACTAATGAATCTCTTGTTTCAATCAGGTAATGTGCTGGTTGTTTATATAATAACATGATGGTTTATGCATGCTTTCCATTTTTTTTTCTCTTTTGGCCAGCGCGAACGGTGGCAGAAGCCTGTTTTGCGACGTTTACAGGTCAGTACCATTTCTTGGTCACAAGTAAAATTTATTTACTATGTTGTTTTTGGGGTATACTCATACTTGTATTGCTTATGCATGGGTCTTTTGCATGTGATCTCATTAGAGTTACAGGGTCTCTGTTGTTCTCTTATTAGTTATGCTTAACTGAATAACTTGTCATCAATAAATGTATCTAATCCTGTGTCGCACATCCCCTACAAAACACATATTAGTTGTTTCAATGCACTACATTTTGGTTGCTTTTTCTCTCTTTCTTTGTTTCTTTTTATTTCCTGAGAAGATTGCATTGGGTGGGTAGGTGTTGTTGAACATGTAAGTTGATTTTCATGCCTCTGATGTGTCTATGAGCATACAAATTGATCTTCCCTTGTATGAAATGCATAGGATGATTTATTTTTCTTCCGAGAACAAATCATGGATAAACTAATTATGGCCATTGACTGCATTGCGTCCTCTTTTGCAGCCTCCTCCACCAGTTAATGACACTAACCCATACAATGTCTTTAGGCCAAGGGAGAAAGCCCATAGACTCCATGCAAGAAGAGTAAGTACTGCCATGGTGATTATTTTTTTTATTATATAACTTATAAACCTTGAGCCCTTAAAGTAAATCAAGCAGCTAGTTGGTATCTTGAGCCCATGATGATCTCTTCTACAGATGCAAAGGAGGGAAAACAATGTGCAGTCATTTGACAAGCTTCGGCAGGTAAGGACCTCTAATTTTTCAATTCATTTTCAAAACATGTGATGAAACTATATAGAGGTCATAGTTCATTGTGACCATATACAGGTCATATCATAAGCTTGAAGCTTGCATATTCTTATGGTGCCAATACTTTAATTTTCTTTTATTTGTTTCATAAGGCTATTAGAAAAATTGAACTCTAATTCTGTTGGTGATTGTTCTTCAGTTGTAACTCCTGTAAGCATCTTGCATCTTTTATATCTTTCCTGCATCCTCCGTGGTTCTTTGGGCTCTCTTTGTTTTGCTGTGCTTTAATAGCCTTTTCTTTTCTTTTCAATTCCTTCTGGTCAATGTAATTTGGTGCTTTCTATTTAAAAAAAAAAATCATATAAATATATTTTTTGGCACCTGGATGCGGGTAATGCCAATTATTTATTATCTTTGGGAAGAAATGTGCACTTTGTCCCGTCAAAAGTTTTATTTCTTGGTGATCTATGCTTGTCAAACTTAAAATATTTTCTTTTGGATTTGACTGTTCTCAGGTCAGGCGTAACCTAGACCAAGCCAAGACCCTACTGGAAGCTTTGATCAAGGTATTTATTCTAATCAAAATT
Organism: Pelargonium australe; assembly: GCA_036897465.1. Taxonomy (NCBI): domain Eukaryota; kingdom Viridiplantae; phylum Streptophyta; class Magnoliopsida; order Geraniales; family Geraniaceae; genus Pelargonium; species Pelargonium australe. The sequence goes on along the minus strand of JAYMTH010001618.1, from coordinate 8,278 downwards.
ACAAAGAAGTGGTGTTGTATATATACATCAATGGTGTTCTTTTTTCTCTTGAAATATGAATGACCTCAGCATGTCTTTGTGCAGAGAGAAGAGAAAAAGAGAGAAGTCATGGAGAGTGAAGTTAGCCTTCAGAGGATCCAAGTGAAATACAAGGTATTTGTAGTGTGATGTACCATCATCTTGAAAACAATGAATAGCTATTAGGTAGTAAAAATATTGCAAATTATGGCTTCTTGTTACTAATTGTAAAATAGTTATTTTGTAACAAAGGAGTTGGAAATTATGATAAAAAGGATATGGTTAGTTTAGAGTGGTGATTTGAACAAATATGTGTGCATGGATTGGACATTCCCATATGTAGAATTATTTGATTTCAAATCTGATATTGATGGCAAATTACTTCTCATGGGCTTTCAGCACGAAACTCAGCTCCTTGAAGATAGCTTGGCCCTCCCTGGGTTTCCGCCCAGCTCTTACAAGTTTGGTTCTAATGAGGATGATTTCATGGACTTAGATGACATTACAAACAGCCGTCCACGTGTCCAACACGCTCCAATGCAAAATCCAACTTTCATGGACTCCAATATGGTTATGGTTCCTTCAGGAAGCATGAAGCAAGAGTTAAAACGGCGGCACGTATCACATGGATGGCTCCATAAAGTGGTATGCACATTTGTTTTTTTTTTTTTGTTTTTTTTTTTATTCTTACTCCATCTGTCCCAATTCAAAAGTGGGAGATGTGGGAAAATGATACCAAGATCGGCATTTGAAAACTTGAGCCGGTAAATAGGCAAATATGACAGTTGAGTTAGCTAGGACTGCCTATATTCTGTATTGGGTATTCTTCTTCCATCTCTCTCATCCTAATTAAAACAGGAAAAGAGTAATGGCGGTTTATTTTGTAGCCTTGAATTGATAGAAAACGTGTATTGGCTAACACATTTCTTTGCTGTGGGGTTAATGCAGGATCCTCTCGAGCCTGTTTTATTGTTTACAAAACCCCTGATTCCTGAAAAATTAGCTGCAGTGGGAATAACACCGATGGCCAATTCTTCAGCAAAAATCGGTGTGTCGACCCAACCATTTAAATTTCATGGAAGAATGGGTCGAGGAGGGCGAATAGTTTTTGATAGATGGAATCCACTTTCACGTACTACTATAGACATTGGCAATTCTATGTACATGTCACCAAAACCCCGGCCTTCGACATGTAATTGACTGGTTAATCGTGTCCAGTCTTGTAGTTGTGACTTAGTAGTCTATTTGTTTAGGACCTGGTGGAAGATGTATGAGCATCTCACGTTGGTGTTTGTATTTGTATTTGTATTGATTAATGATTAGGGTTACTTGTAATAATCTATCAAGCATGTTTCAGATGATAAATATATGCTCACAATTCATTCTACTTCTGAAATGTTTGTCACCATCACCTGCTTTCTTGTCAACTGAACCTACTTGACCATTTTTTTGTCGAGTCATTTCGAACTCGTATATTTAAATGTGTTGGATTGTGTCTTGAAGTCGAAATTTTAAAATGCCATTGGACAATATACACTTGTGTCAACCCAACCCGCTTATAAATTGTTTGCGTAACTCAACTCGTTTAGCAGCTCAACTGTGTTTGGATTGGAGGTACCAATTTCGGTTTGGGATTGGTTAACCTTAGCTTGAATCCAAACCAAAGGGGCTTCGGGTTTGTGCAGGTTTTGTGCCGTGGATTTCAGTAATGGCCTAAGATGGGATGAAGCATGCAGATTTGCCCGATCCAAATCGGAAATTAGCCTGATAAAGTTGGGTCGGTGATTCAAGTCAGAATTGCCAACTCTATCTTCATATAAGTATTTTTATCTCAAAATGAGAATCATCTTTTATGCTTGTAAAACTAGTTATGCGTGAATAGTCAATAATTAAAATTGGTTCAACACATGCACATAAGAGTAATGGAGAAATGTAAAACGATAACGATAACTTCTCTTTACTTCTCTTTACTTATTCTCGTATAAAAAGTTCAGATCCATTCATTTTGAAACGGGTGGACTGCTAAACTTTCATTGCGGACTCAAATCGCCCCACCTGGTACCTGTTAATTGTTATGCATCACTCTCCAGGCTAGTATGTCTGATAAATAAACCACAAAATAGGATCAAAACTTTGGCCCTCCAAAAAGCCATCCAGACCCCAAAAAAACAAGACTGATGGACAGCAAAATCTGTGCTCAAATAGGCATCTAAAAATAGCCAATAAAACAAAGGTACTTGATAACTATTTCCATACAAATTTTTGTTCAGAATAATCTAGACCTAAAGGCTAAGAAACTAGTAATAGTTATTACTGAAAGATACAAGTACCAGAGATGCTACCACATCTTCTTTGGTTTCCTATACAAACATCATGATTGTAATTCTCTGCATCTGTCTTATTTAAGATCCAATATGAGAACAAACAAATGACAGTGACAACATTAAACAACTTTTGCTCGCGAATAAGCAAGATCTTATTCAGCTCGCGCCATCACCGGAATCTCTTTACCCAAACAATTAAAGAGAGGCCGAGGTACACGCTACATAGTCCTCTGTCCTTTGTACATCCTGCAACTAGTATAATGTTACCTATGAGCAGATGTATGCGGCATGGGATACGCCATGGGGCCCAGGTTCATTGGAGCACCGGGAACGGGAGCCCCTGGAACGGGGGCCCTAACACCATATGCCATGTGCGCTGGAGCAGGAAGATTAACGGGGGTCCCAACTGCTGAAACCAGCGGCCCTCCTATTGGCTGGCCAATTGTTGGAGCACCATACATCGCAACACCTGGTGGCCCTACTGAGGGTTGTTTGAGTGACTTACCGGAGGAACCTCCTACTGCAGAGCCATTTGTTTGACCGGTGATTGGTCCTTGGGGTGTCGATACGTCTCCATTCTCTACATGAGTGATATCATGAATGCTGGATCGCCTCCTATCTTTGTTCATCGAGTTTAAACGGATGAAGTACTTCTGAGCATGGCTTGCAACTTGCGTAGGTGTCCTTGTCACTACAAAGTTGCGAGAAATACTTCTCCAGTCGCCTTTCCCGTATTTGTCCAAACCAAGAAGAAATAACCTGTTCGTCAAAGATTATAAGAATCCAAACTTGGTATCAACAAAACAATACACTATTGTACGAAGAACATATATAAGAATTGCATAGTGAGAACTTAAAGCACAAGTTGATACGAGCATGACCAAACATTGCAATCATCAAACTTAACATTAATGTCGACCAATAACCAAAATCTATCAGAAGAGGAGTTTCCAACAATTACTAAGACACGATTCTGGCACAATAGCTGTTCAGTTTGACAACCATGAGTGCTTTCAATGCATGATTGGTCTACACACTAAACATTCGCAGACAGGCAACTAAAATACAACTTGCAACAGAATCCAATCTGTTGACACAACAGGAAGTGCAATTATTACGTTACCGGCTTAGTCTACTCTAGATAATATGTCTAGTGCCAGGGCTTCCAGCCATTTCAATCAAAATGAACTAAACTAGGTTAAGGATGTCATCCATGAGGCATTTTAAACTGAAATGTTGACTGTATCTGTATGAGAGCAAACTTGTTCTCATTTGCACCAAACTCTAGCAACAAGTCTCAACCACCAGTAATTACTCGTTACTGCACGAGACTTCTATAATTTTCAAATTTTTTTTAATTATTTATGAAAACCAAAACAGGCCAAAGACAATTTGATCATTTATTATGTTAATTTGAATGCCTATGTTTACTTCAAATCCAAATAAAAACTTCAAACATATTCACCACAAACTCCCTCCTAATGCTGTAAAGCAAACCTAAATTCTTGGTTCCATAACCCCAAAGAAAGTATTTACCCTTGCCAGCCAACAATCTGGCCCACACTGCCCAGTATTAAGGATCTCAAACCCCAGTACGGACTACAAAGAAAACAATTCCTAACATGGCTAGTGCCCAAAGGAAGATCGAGGACTATAGTATATAAACCAATACAAAAACAGGAAATCCAGTACACTAATACGATATCTTTGGTTGCAAGTAGATAGTTGCATGCTTTTGGTTTCAAATTGAACGCGTATACATACACATACAGGCAGTACATGTTATTGATGTGATATCACTGGCAGAACAATTATCCCTTTCAACGAACCAAGTATCGTATCAATGGTACATGCTAGCTTGCCTGTATATGCTATACTGCTGCAAAACAATCTATATTCCACATCAAATTTCCCTGGTGCAATATATTCCTGTATGAAGGTTTAATCTTAATGGACCTAATACACTTGAGAAAACATAGTTCTAGCCTATGTAAGATTTTGCTGCTCATAGTCGCCCACAAATTACTCATTTGAGACAATTAGCCCAGGTCATTTTGAACTATAAGTGGAAGGCAGAAGGTTTAACTCAAGACCACTATATTCGCATTGACAAATGCATTTATGCTACATTATCCATATTATTTTACATCATTTGTTTAGCTCAAAACCAGCAATTGTAATAAAATAATGTCTTTCAAATATAAGCATGAAACTTCTCTTTGTTTCCATCATTTATATTTCAGGATATACCATAATCCATGGGATTATCAAAGTTTCTGCATACATAGCATAGCACAATATCTATACTTTAAATGAGCCGTGCAGAAACTCAACGACCACTTTTAACAATAAATTTTTTAAGAGCTAACACCAAATGGGTGGCCCCATGCACTAGACTATGACTGTTGTGGGAATAGGGAGGGGCAACACTCAACAACAATCAAATCATTTCCCGAATAATATCGAGGTTGGTTACATGAACCTTTTAACGAAGCTCTTTGGGATCTTCGGTTCATATTCTCCTCCTCAAATCTGTCCTATCTAATGATATCTATTCAATTAAGTGGGTCTGGGAAGATAATTTATGTAAAAACTAATTGCAAAAATGATGTGTGACAGTGTGAGAAGTAATCCTAAATTTTAATTCAGCGTTATGGCTAAGATCCAATTCAATTAAATGTGATGCAGCTAATCCAAAAGGCAAATTACCAAATATGAATATAAGAGCAACAACCCACAAAGTAGCTCATCACCAATACTATAAGTAGATACTCTTGCAGATGGCATCTTTAAATATATATAATTAAAGATATGGTTAGAAAGTAGATAAAGCATAATAGAAATTCACCTGTGTTCGTCCTCTGACCAGGCAACCCCCTTGCGGCGTTCCTGATCCGACCTGGAGCCCTTACCTCCATGATTCGACTCACTGTTATAATTCCCAAAATGGCTGCCCTTCTTTCCAGTTCCTTCTTCGCCAGCATGGCTCATCGAACCCTCTGAAGAAGAACTGTAGCTAGGCAAAGGTATACAGCCAGACTCAATCCGGTTAACATCGTCTACCAATAGTTCATAATGATGCTTTACCTCTTCCAAGGTCTTCCCCACCACATCAGCTGCAATCTTCTCCCAACGATCTGAAGAATCCTCCGGATAAGTAGCCAAGGCATTCTCAAATGCCTTGTCTTGCTCTCTGCTCCACGATGAGCTACTACTTGGCTCATCCACAGTCATCAAAACTCGTTGAATACACTACCTAGAATATCACCGACAAGGGGAAAATGGAAAAGGAGATCTGAAGTACTATAAAATTTGAGCTAAAATTCAACTCAGCGACTATCAATATTTCTACCGTTGTTCTTCCAAACTGGATCTGAATCCCTTCTATTATGAGTATCAGTATGATTAATCTGTTGCCAGACTGAATTAGGGCGGGCGGGTGTGTTAGGATACACAAATAAGAAAGAATGGAAAAGAGTCCGAGGAAAAGGACAAAGGAGCTGAACCAGGGATAACCTCCAATAAAAATCACAAAACCCTGTGGAGTTTGTGAAGAATTCAATGGTGATTTGCTCCACAACTCAAAACTTGGACTCTTGTGAGTTGCTGACCTATTGATGAATGAAAAGGAAGTCAAGTTCAGTTAGACCATGAAAAAATATCTGATAACTATAATATCAAAGTTGCAATAAATGGCATCTTAAAAATAGAAATTAATGTGACGGTGAATAATTCAATAGAATGGTAATTAGGGTTTTTGGACAGTGATATATGAAAGAGACAAGAGAAAAACTAGACAAGGAAGAAAAAATCAGAAGCTTATAATGGATAAAAAAAAGATTCAAATTTCCACTTCCAACAAAGGCCAGTTAACCAAAAGCCATACTTGAAAAGAACAGTTTTAACAGCACAGGACCACAAAAATTTATCCTCCTGCTATAAACCTCAGTCATAGACTACAGTTTTTACAGTATTTTATAAGCCAACTATTTTTGTTGTTCTTTTTGCTAGTTGAACGACTGAAACCACCCTACAATCTTTCTTCAACTTCAAACAAGCAAGTAGTAAAAACATTAATGCTAGTTTTACTCCAATAAACATTGAATTACTACATAAAGCAATGTATCTATGCAAGGAGTCAGTAATAAAGAGGAACCGTAAAACACAAATCAAATAAAAACAAACCAGACTTTTATTCAGAATCTAACCTCTAGTTGAAATCCCTATTGTCCAATAGTTCCTAAAAATAAAACTCCTCGAAATAGCTGGACTTTATTGTGGCAAAACCTAAACAATCCTACCAAACCGTTCCAGGAACTATGAACCCACAGATTTAATAACCAGCACAACTGTCCTTTCACTCTAAACTGTTCACATCAAAACAAAACAACACCAGAAAAATGAAAGAATACCTAAGAGTCATAACACAATGACAGTTCAACAAACACTTTCACACCATAACTTTTCACACCAAAATTCTCATATGCAACAAGAAGAAGAAAAAAAATGAAAGGTAAAAAATCCGACCTTTGTCTGTGCTAAAACACATCATCATCTTCATTGTTTAACCTCAGCCTCTAACAACTCATTACCAAAAGTGCAAAAGACTAATTCTACTGAATAAATGATAGGGTAAGTAAAACAAAGCAAAATGAGAACCCTAATGAGGATAATTTTGGAGGTTCCATTCAGAACCCAGATTAATTAACTCATGAGAAAGATTAAAAGAAAATGGGTTTGTCAAAAGAACCTTAAAGGAATTGAAATTTACAGAGGGTAGAAAATAGAAATTAGAGGTGATGGTGATAGGTTATCCTGACAAATCCACCAAGGGGGCTAAAGAGAAGAAGTGCAGTGGAGCAGCAGGATGGGCCAATTGGTCCCATCTCAACAACTAGTTGCCACAAACAGGACAGCTGGGTTTGAAAAAGGCTCACCCCAAGTTGCCAAGCACAGGAATCTGGCAATTCCCATTAATATCTGACACAATGATACACCATGAGAGAAAGAAACAAAGTCACAGCCTTGATTGAACCTCACAATATATTACCAGAGAGTGAACAAGAAATTAACTTGATTTTCTCAGCACCCAAACACCCAAAAGTGAAATCAATGCCCAAACTCATAATAACAGAGAAAGGTGTTGTTTTGGTGAGTAAAATGATCACCTTACCTCTGAAACTTTCAATTTTTACTGAACTGGACTGAGACTCAGAGAGAGAGGTCGTCTTTTGCTTCGCCTCAGGAACAGTTGCACCAATATAATCCAACCCAAATACAGAGAAGAGATTGAGAAAAACTAAAATTAAGAGTCAATACCTCAAAATAAGCCACCACAGCAGTCTCTCTTTACTATATATGGCCTGGTATATACATTTCCATATATATAATTGTTCTCTTCTTCAGAAGAATCAGACCATAATTTTTATTTTATTTTATTAAAAAAATAGTGAATTAAAAAGGGAAGGTTTAAAGATTTTATTTTACATAATCAAATGAATGATTGGTGTTGTTGGTAATATTTACAGAGAAAAAAAAAATTACAAATCCTGTAATAATTATAGTTTTCTGTTTTTTAAGATAAAATATTACCAAATACCAATCACTTTTATTATCACCCAACCCAGATGCTACTATTGTGAGTCCTAACGTAGCGACAAAAGACATTATGTTTTAGGGAAAATTACGTAACAATATTACACATACTATTTCTGAAGATCAGTGTGTTACTTTTGGCACTCCTGAAGATTACCACAATTTTACACATCCAGTTTTCCATCCAATAAGCAATTTTACACAATTTTACTTTTGGAAAACTGGATGTGTAAAATTGTGGTAATCTTCAGGGGTGTCAAAAGTAACACACTATCTTCATAGATGATATGTGTAATATTGCTATCTAAGAGGGATGGTACGTGTAATTTTCCTTATGTTTT
>JAYMTH010001617.1:0-14427 GCA_036897465.1 Pelargonium australe | reverse complement strand
GGACTTGCACTCGCCTCGAGAGAGAGTTTGCATAGCTCGCGTAGAATCGCTTGCACATCCCTAATTCATGCGTGTAGCCCTAAACCTTGATGCAATTGGTGAACCCTAAATTCTTAAATTACTTTCTCATTGATACATTCTCAACTATTTTCCAACTTTACTTTCTGCAAACAATTTTCTCACTGAAAACTTTGATCTTTACTTTTGAGTTGCTATTTTTGGTCAATTGGCTTTTCCTTCCCTGTGATTCGACAACCCCTAAATTTATCACTATTTGCCTCACGTCAAGTGCAGTACCGCGTGACACTGAGACAAACAGGATTAGAAGACAATGGAGGTGTTTCTCAAATGCTGAAGACGAAGCTTTTATCCATTGTTTAGAAGATGATGTCGTAAAAGGACTTAGATGTGATAATGGTTCTTTTAAACCAGACACACTTAAGAAAATTGAAGATATCATGCGTGAAAAATTTCCTAATTCAAACATTAGGGTTGACGCGCATCTTAAGTCAGCACTAAAAAGGTTGAAGTCCGTATACACTTTAATTTATGACATGTTGGGTAAAAGCGGCTTTGCATGGAATGACGTGAATAAATGTATTGAAGTCAAAAGTGATGATGTGTAGAACAATTATGTGCAGGTAACTATATTTACTTGATAATAAATAAATAAATAATGAATATGATTTCATATTTTGTTATATTTATATGTTTTAATTTTATGTTTTAGATTGAGCCAAAGGCTGTTGGATATCGAAACACTCATTTTCCAAATTATGATAAACTTGCATTCATATTTGGAAAAGATCGAGCTAATGAAAAAGGAGTTGTAGCACCTGAAGATGTTGTTGAAGACATTGATAAGAAAGGTAAAGATGATGAGAATGATTATGATTATGTGCAACCTAAAGATGCTACTCCAAATTATGAACAGGGAAATAAATGGGAAAAAGTTATTGACAAGATGGGCTTACATCTCAAAAAATTCGGTAATGATCTGAAGAACATATTTACTAATGAAGAAAACTGTGGAGTGAAAGTGGGTTGTGATTGAGAAAGTGTATATTCTCAAATGTATTTCGAATTTAAAAAAGATTGAAAATACCATATTATTATTTTAAAAGTTTAATAATTATTATTAGAGATAAGGATCATTTTGGTACTCAAATAAGTTTAAAAAGATCACATTCATACTCAAATTAAAATTTGGCTCAATTGCATACCTCATTTAAAGTTTAAAGGCCAAAATGGTACTCAATATTTAACACAGTTAGTTTTTCCATCCACTAATGCTGACATGGAACAAATACTTAAAAATTAAAATTAACTGATACTGTTTGAATTGAACGAGTAATTCTTAAATTTTCTATAAAATCTTATTTTAAACTCTTGTTTTGATTTCAACTCTTTGCTCAACAATTCATTACTTATCAACTCACTGTATCAACACATTTGTTCATCAAATGGCTAAGTGTGCTTAACTACTATAAAAACAAATAAAATGAAAACTACAGAATCAATCCATAAACTGTTTCAAATATATTGTTAAAGTTGCATCACATGTAATTCACTAAAAGAGCAACAACAACAACAAAAAAACGCAAGAATTCATGAAATTAAAAGTAAAAGTATTGGATCATATATAGTTCAGTTCTGATTCCAAATCTGCAACATAACATTATTAAAATTCTGAAGGAAGATAATATAAAATCTCAACTTCGTGTAGCATCCACAACATAATATAGAATGTTCATCTTCGTTCATTATTCTCGAGATTAGAATCCCTCCATGATGGATCTACTTGCCTCTTTTTATTTTTCGCACCATCATTAACCAGATGTTGAGTGTAGTGACCAGGCTTCATATAACATAAATGATAATGTTAACATCAACTAATAATACAATGATTAATTTATGTTAACTACGAATATGAAGACAATATCACTTACATTTAGTATTGCAACTCCAGTGTTTGAGTTTTGGTATATGCCATACCCTTCGAATTTATGTTGGGACCGATTTTGTTGAGACCTAGCGGTTTGCATTTGTTGAGAATGTTTATGATGCTTCTCACTCGCACTTAATTTGGACAAACCTGATTGAGATGAACATGATGGAATTTCCTATACACGAAGAGAGATATATATTATGTTTGAAAAAAAAAATAAGGTTTGGGTGAAATAAAACATCACACAAATAAATAATTACAAACAAAAGTACATTACCTGAACAATTCTGGTGCTTTGTTGAGTTGTACGACATCCTCTTCTGTTATGACCCAATGACTTACATAAAGAACATGTCATTTGTTTTTTGGGTTTTACTGTTGCAGTTGTCCCACCATTTGTGTTAGTGTCTTCAACACTAGTCATACTGCCATCCAAATTAGTTCCAACTTTTTCTTTATATTGTATTTTCTTCCCAAGAGTGTCACCTACTTCTTTGATTCTCTTTGTTCTAGGCCTTCCTGGCAGCTTTCTAGTGACCGGTGGTAAACAAGGCACATCTCTAGTTTGTTCCCAAAAAGACATACCTAGAACAGGCTCAATCATGTGTGTGTATGATCTCACGTATGCCTCTTTGGTTAAATAATGAGAGATATAATCAGCAGGGTCGTTTCCATCATGTTGAAGTGCTTTCACAGCATGTGCACATGGAATTCCACTAAGTTGCCATCTTCTACAAGTGCAACTATTTTCTGTGACCCTCACAACATGCTTCTCTTTATTGTTTTTTTTTTTTCACCTCATACCCATTTTTTTCATTATGAATTACCTCCCAATCAATAGAATATGAGTAACTCTCATTCAATCTTCTTCTAATCCGATGACCATAATTTAAAGTCCATTTATTCACATCTTCATTCTTGGAGGCCAACCTTTTCATGACATATTCTCTAATTTCTTCCAGCATGCTAATAACAGATTTTCCTCTGGCCTGAATGATTGTAGCATTGAAGCTTTCACAACAATTATTCTCGACACTATCCACTTGTGAAAAAAGCTGAAAGAATGCTCTGCACCTATATTTTGGGTGACACTGATCAATAATGTCTGTGCATCCCAATGCAGATATCTCACACATAGTAGTAACTTGTGCATTATAATCTGGCATGCATGTAGCCTTAGCTATTCTCCAATATTCTATTTTCAGATCTTTCCCTGCGTGATTCTTTCTCCAATTTGCATATAGATGCCTGCAACACATTCTTTGTTCTGATTCAGGACACAAATCTTGTATAGCATTAATTAAACCCTGCATGAATAAAGAACATTAAGATTGTATAGCTTTATATAAAAAATAATAATGAAGAATTAAATATTGTTTAACTTATAATCATACCTTTTGTCTATCAGACATAAATGTCCAACCATGTCCTGTAGTAATATTCAAATCTTTTTTTATAAGATCAAGAAACCACATCCATGAAGACATGCATTCCACTTCTACTATAGCCCAAGCAATTGGATACATCTGATTGTTAGCATCCTTTCCAATTGCTGTAAGTAGTTCCCCTTTCAAAACTCCCTTAAGAAAACAACCATCTAAACCAATGAATGGTCTGCATCCAGCTAAAAATCCCTTTTTAACTGCATCAAAACAAACATACATTCTTCGAAAATGTGATTTCTCGCTCAACTCTGGAGTTATTGTCTGAATCTCTATTGTTGATCCGAGGTTTGATCTTCTAATCTCAACAGCATAATTGTAGATTTCAGCAAACTCAGCTAAGTGTTTTTCCACCATTTCCTTGTGAATATTTTTCTTTAGCCTTTTACAAGAAGATAAAGAAACTTCCAATTTCATCACATCTTTGATATGTAGATGCAATGCTGATGCACTTAGCTTTGGAGTTCTTACTATAAAATCTCTAAACATATTAGCCAATATGTTACCTGTGACTAATGTATTTGTGGCAGTATGTCCACACAAGTGTTTCCTTCTCAATTTTTTTACTACAAAAGTACCTTGCATTTTGGGCTTGCTCCAAGATGCCCACACTCTCCATTTACACTTCTTTTTCGCCCCCAAACAAATTACTTCAACCACTTTTTTGGTGTTTCTTTTTATGTGCAATGCAAGCCTCTTCTCTATGGAATACCTTCTGACACACTCCTTAAATTGTGTTGGCCCAATGAATCCTACATTCTTGCTCAATCTCAAGAAAGATTTGTCTGGATCATACATTTCGAACTTTTCATTAGGTTGATTGCCAAATTCATCATCTGACAATTCCTTGAATTCTGATAATAACTCATCCTCTGAGTTACTATGAGTACTACTCGAATCGTCATCATCATCACTGTATTGCACTCTTCTTTTAGCCACTGATTGAGATCCATTTTTCTCTAGTACTAAAGTTGCCTCTGTTTCTAGAACTTGTGCATGTTCTCTTGTTACTGTCTCGTCTTCTTGCCTTTGTAAACCATTTTCAAAACATGTTTCAATTTCCACCTCTCCCAACCTTTTATCACCCGTTTTACACTACCGGTTATAATTGATTATATGCTCCCTAGCATTATTCAACTCCTCATCATCTTTGTCACAATGAACTACTATGTCAATAAGTAAAAGATTTTCATGCTCTTATTCGTCTCCTGATTTTTCTCCATCCCCGATTGAATGTATTTCATTCGTACCTCTTTCACCAATAATCTCAAATGGTTTCAGACTCAAGTCACTTATAGGTGTCATATTCATATGTTCTTCATCAATCAAAGATACATCTCTATGTTCAGAAGTTGACATCTAAAATTAAAAGAAAATTTAAAAACTCGCAATCAACATGAAAAACGATAAACAATTAAAAGCAAGCATCATGTATATTTGATATTTTCATAACCGCTACAGTACAATTAATTCTCATAAAACGTAAATGACAAATAACTCATTAATGTAATAGACTCATGATCTCAAAAGGAACCATGTATAGCTAAAAACACAAATTGAGCCACCAAACAATTTAGAAACCTCAATACATTAAATTACACAACAAAAATACATACAAATATACAAATTGGAAACCAAAACATGAGAAGAATAATGAATACTTCTTTGAACAGAACATCAACTCAAACTAAACAATGGATTGAAACTTCTTCTAAATATTCAATGTGGTCTACATGCACTTTCAATAATCGAGTGATCTAACACTAGTAAATATCAATTTCTAAGTCATAACTTAAGTATAATAATACTTGAATATCATTTGTTAGAAAATGTCATTATTGAAATACAGAAAAGTAGAAAGCAAAACAAATTTCACCCGTTACTAATCAACTCATGCAATTTTCAGCCAAATAAAAAAATACACCATGAAAAAGAAAATCAAACTTGTATTAACATATTAAATATTGATCTATGAAATAATATGGATTCACTTATAATGTTCTCTTTAAGAAAAAAGTTATAGTACCAAAATTGGGATTAGGATTAAATCGAGTCCTTCAAATCGCCGAAATTTCATATGTTAGATTTGTACTGCATATAAAAATCTCTATATGCAGACTACATTCATAAAATTTGTTAGTATTGAAAAATCTTAGTTCTTAAACACTAACATAGAATAGTGAAACAACAATTTCGCAAAGCAGAACTTAATAACTTCATTATATGTTAGTATTGAACAATCATAGTTCTTAAAAAAGCCCTATTTTAAAAACCCTAAATTTATTTTGCTGAAGATAATCATTGTTTGTACCTTTGCATATAAAAAATTCTTCAATGGCTGGTTGTTTACTCCTTCAATTTTCACTAAAATCAAGTCTTCTCTTTGCAGATCAATTGATCTCACAGGAAAGAAAAGAAATATTGTTCAAACTCATAAAGCAATTTGGTAATGGTGTATTTCCTATTTTGCTGTAATTGTGTTGTTGAAAGATACTTCTACAATCAAATATTTTATTCCTTAAATTTAGCTTTATCATGTCATGTCAGCATTAGTTAACATTTGAATAAAAGAGTTAAGTATGAGTATTAATTTGACCCAACAATTTGAGTACTAATATGACCCGTTTACAACTTTTTGAGCACCAAAATGGACATTGTCTCAATTTTATTTTCAAACATATTTTAGGTACTTAATTTCCTTTTTCTTTTTAAACAAACCAAACTAAGATGTTATTTAAAATCTAAACCAAGAGTATGACCAAACTTCAAACTAAAAATGAAAAAAAAAACAAAAACAAAGTTAAGAACAACAATAATCTCTGAGTGGATATACTCATCTAAACACCTAAATCTGACATATACTCTGATGTCCTAGCTATCACAAGGATCACTCGGTTCGCAAACCTCGTATCAAAACAAAACGAAACAAAATCAGGTTCATTAGTAAGAAGTCGACTATCATCAATGAACAAACCAAAGGCATTAGTCTTAGCCTTCCCTCCATTTTAGATTGCCAATTACCATTAATGAACATTTCAACTCACCCGACCAAGAGATCTAGTCCCCACCACAACTACGTACGTACCTCCCCCATCTCCGTGGACAACGTATCCCACCCCTATCTTGCTGGATGACACACAACTTGCCATGTTCGTGTTAACCTTCAACTGGCCATGGGAAGGGCGACTCCAGCCTCCACGCCTACACTCCCTGTCATTATCGTTGCATCCGGTATCGCATCGAGATAAAGACGCAAGTACATGCGCTCGTCCCGGCCAAGAGATCCGGCCACCACCACAACGACCTCCATCATTGTCTCGGACAACCCAGATGACGTAAATTTTTTCTCATCTGCAATAACCTTCAGTCGGCTGCGGGGAGGGCAACATCAGTCTCCGCGCCCTCCATCCACCCTCCCGGTCATAGCCGTTGCGTTCTTGATCATATTGTGATCAAGACATTCATCCTTCTCCTCCGCCACCGTTAAAGCCCTCATTCTTCTCTCCTATCTTCACTAGAACAACCATACACCAACGAACTCATTAATAACAAAACGTGAGTTTTAAATAGAAATTAAAATTGTCTTAATAATATGTTAGACATGTGGCTAGTCTCTCCAATTGGTTAGTGTCAACATACGTGTCTTCTCCTCAAAGCTTGGAAGATGACAAAGCATGAAGAATGCTAGGTGTCATAAGGTGGCAAGCATGGCATGGAATGAATGACACATGGAACAATGACTAAGCAAGAATTGGAGAAGAAGGTGCCGACAATGCTCCTATAAATTGGAGGCTTTGCTTTATGTAATTCTCATCCCAAAAGTTTCAAGTGTTCTTTCTCCTATTAGATATATTTGAGAGAGTGTATCTCCTAATATCAAGAGAGAGGTTTCTAATTGTTCTCTCTTTGTATAATTAGAGAGATTGTGTATATCCAAATATATAGTGAATTCTTCTACCTTGTCCGTGGTTTTTTATCCCTATAATTTTAGGGGTTTTCCACGTAAATTCCAGTGTCCAATTTCCTTTTCATTTTATATCTCATCTCATAATACTTGTCCATCGGGTCATTTCGATCCTAACATAATAGAAAGGTTTTGTTAATAGAATTCACTGTGGACCGGTCATCTAAAATAACATGTGACTATTATATTCCATAATACATATTCCACGTCATCTTTGAATATCATTATTGAAGAATCAAAATGAGGTTACATTAGCGAAGGCCCAAAAAGCATGTAGACTTCGACATGACGTGCACGGTGAAGAACATTGTGGTGGGTTCACAACTTCAACGGTCCACAAATCAATTGGGAAACACAGCCACCAATTCTCGACATTGTTAACATTAATGATAACAAAACTATTTAGTCTGTGTCATCTCATCAATGTGGTAATGTACTTTAGTTAGACGTAACTAACTACCTAACTAACCCCGCGCTTTTCCTCCAATTTCATTGGACAACAACCTGACAAAATCCTTCTGTCGATACGTGTAAACCACGAGCCAATCACTCTTTGACACGTGTACCCGTCTCCATAGCCTTCCAGCATATTCCAGCCGGCGAATATGAATATCCAACCCAATCCCTCGCTCCACGTCACCACTCCCCAAATCTCACCTGCAATTACCTGTCCTACGTGGCGATACACGTGTACGATCTCTTCCGCAACAATGTCGACGCCGAATCCCAACCGTTAAATCTCCATCCTCGTCCCAATCTCACTATTTCCTTCACCTTCTTCACAGTATTTGGCGAAGAAAATTGTTTCGTTACAGTCTCGGCCATGGCTAACGGACTTCAAGGTTCGGAGATGTCGTCGGCGAGCGCGCTGTCGTTCATATCGAAAGGGTGGAGGGAGGTTCGGGACTCGGCGGACGCGGATTTGCAGCTGATGAGGGACCGAGCGAACTCGTTCAAGAACCGTTACCTGGCCACCTCGTTTGACCGGGAATTCGAGAACTTCATCAACTCCCCCTCCGTCTCCACCTTCTCGGTTCCCGCGATACGGTCCTCGCCGCCGGCCGAGATCGATTTCGTGAAGAAGCTGCAGCCGAAGCTGACGGAATTCCGGAGGACGTACTCGGCGCCGGATTTCAGCAAGAAGGTTCTGGAGAAGTGGAGGCCCACGGGGACGATTCGGATTGATTTGTCGGCGATTAAGAAGGCGATTGTTTCAGAGGTGGACGAAATTTCTGATTACGGAAACAGTAATAGGGTTAGGGATGGGAGTGGAGTGAGGAATTGGGATTGGGATGAGAGCCAATTCAGAGAGTGGGAGCCAATTCGGGCTCTGAAGACCAGACTGAGGGAGTTCGAGAAACGGAGCGCTAGTTTTAGCAGCAATGAACTGGTTGAGAAATTCAAGTCCAGCTTGGTATGTTTCACTGTCCTCTGAATTGTTTGCAATTTTTTTTTAGGTTTTGGATAATTGATTCTTCTTAGTGTTTTTATTTTATTGTAAGTTGGAATTGAACTTGTGAGTAAATGGCTGCCTTCATATTCCACATAACAATTAGGAAATTGATCTCCAAAACAAGAAAAACATCCTAATGATGTAACACTGTTTATAACAAACTATGAATTGTTGTTTTGGGTTCCTGTGTTTGACGAACAAGGCTCTAAAAACACTAGAAATCATTGAATTGCTTAAATTTTAAAAGAAGGTGGTGTTGCTCAGTCCAATTAGAAACCTCATGTTATTTGCTCTCATTAGATGGAAAAAGTTACAGTTTGCGATACTATTTGCTTATCCCTCAACTGTCTAATTTCTGAGTTAGGAATATGATATAAGAAGAATATATATGCGCCCATTTGTATGTCCAATCTGTTGAACCTTTCGAAGTCTTTACTTCATGACCCTGGTGCATTTGATCATATAGAAAAGCTCCCATAACCATTTAACACCTTTCAAAAGTTCCCATAATTGAAAATGTAAATGGAAGAGCTTTTTATTTATTTATTTATTTATAAATCTAGTTAATTAGTCGTCAAATGTCTCATTTAACTATTTCGAAAAAGTGTTCAGTTTAATGTTGATTATTTTAAGTACCACATCACCGAACAACTTTAAAAGGAGCTATGCGCTCCGTCTAACACTGTTGGTTGGTGCTGATTTTTACTCAAGAGCAATATTATGTTGGGACAAGGATGAGCCAAAATCTCTAAATGGATCTATTTGATAATTTGTTTTTGCAGAAAGCAATGTGCAAGGAGCCTCAGGACTCAAAGGTTCGCAGTCAAAACTTTATTTGTTTTTTTTTTCTATACTGTTGGTAGTTGTAAATTATGATAGATCTAGGACACTGCCTAGGCTCAACCGTGGGCCTGTGGGTAAATTTTAACTCTAGAATGGTCCTGGCTAGGCAGTGTTTTAATTGCCGGGACTGGAATTATAAATGTACGAAACTTAATGATTTTTGATAGATATATAGAAGATAACACTAAATTGATTGTGCCTTTTCCCCTTTGTATCCAATATAGGAAGTGGCGCCATTGGATGTTCCAGAGCTTTTGGCATATTTGGTTCGTCAATCAAGTCCCTTTTTAGATCAACTTGGTGTTCGAAAAGGTATGTTGTATTAATATCCAATTCCAATATATTACATTGTTAGCTGATTTAGTTCTCTTTTACCGAAAATTGACTGCTTTTATTTTCCCTGTCATCATTTTGGTTCTTTAGTTTTCTGACCCCTCTTCTAGGTTTGTTTAGCTGAATGATTCTTGTAGGATTATTTCCAGATCAACTGGGATTAGCGTTCCTTTTGTAACTGGGAACAGATGTCCTTTTGTAAAGCTGGAAACAGATGTCCTTTTGTACATAATGAAGTATATATTTTTATTGTGTATGTTAGTCACACAAGCGCACACCTTCACATGCGCGATGAGTTAGTGGTTTCCTTTTAGGTGTATGTTTGGCTTCAATTAAATATTTGTATCTCCCAATGGTTAAAAATAGGTGGTTGCATTGAACTGGACAGAAAAATCAGGAGGAATACTCGCTCTTTCCTTTTACCCCAATTCATGTGTCGTGAATGAATTGACAAGGGGAGTGGATGTCAGTGGCTGTCTGGCATGAGATTTACTGCTCTAGAGTTCGAGCCTCCTTGTCGACAGTATGGGCCAAGTGGTTAAAACACTTTGGATTCTCTTTGAGGTCACGAGTTCGAGCCTCTTTGTCGACGGTATGGGGTGAGATTTGTGGGGTCGGGTTTAGGGTGACGCTTCCTTTGGGGAATGAGAAGCATTGTTACTTCGAGTATGATGTCCGGTTGTTGATAAAAAATAAAAAAAAACTGCTCTAGAGTTCACATCTTGAAAATTTCCAGCGATTTGTTAATGTGTATGGGTTGCACAGGTGGAATGGTAACATGAAGGTTCTAAAAGATTAGAACTTGGTATAGTCTATGTCACGGGCACAGAAAATATATTGAAGATACACCCTAGGAATTCAATGAGATGCTTGACATTTTGCATGATAGCTTTTGTACGAAAGTTTGACTATAATGGCATGGTGACTGTTATTTGATTTTAATACCGTTCCAATTATGATTGCAGATGTATGTGATAAGATAGTTGAAAGCTTGTGCAGCAAGCGCAAGAACCAACTTCTTTGGCCATTTGCGTTTGCAGGAGAATCTTCTGTGCTTGAGAACGATGATGTAAATGATGATTTGGATTTAAGGATAGCCAGCGTCCTGCAAAGCACAGGCCATACTTATGAGGGTGGTTTTTGGACAGACCATGCAAAGCATGACCCACCAAGCAAAGAAAGGCATGTTGCTATTGTCACAACTGCAAGTCTTCCTTGGATGACAGGAACAGCTGTAAATCCACTCTTCAGAGCAGCCTATTTAGCTGAGTCTGCAAAACAAAATGTCACACTGTTGGTTCCATGGCTCTGTAAATCAGATCAAGAATTAGTTTATCCCAACAATGTCACATTCAGTTCACCGGAAGAGCAGGAGATTTATATACGTAGCTGGCTTGAGGAAAGAACTGGCTTTAAGGCTGATTTTAAAATTTCTTTTTATCCAGGAAAGGTAATACCTAATTCTAATTAGATTGGCACTTCATTGCTAATATTTAAAGAACTATTGCTGATAGATTGTCATTTTTGTTTCTTAGTTCTCAAAAGAAAGGCGAAGCATTGTACCTGCTGGAGACACATCTCAGTTTATTTCATCCAAGGATGCTGACATTGCTATCCTCGAAGAACCAGAACACTTAAATTGGTACCATCATGGCAAACGTTGGACTGATAAATTTAATCATGTTGTTGGTGTTGTCCATACAAATTACTTAGAGTACATCAAGAGAGAGGAGAATGGGGCTATTAAGGCATTTTTTGTCAAGCACATCAACAATTTGGTTGCCAGAGCATACTGCCATAAGGTTGGATTATCTTTTTTTCTTTCTTTTCTGATACTCATCTTTACTTGAGGCTGTTTCCATAGTGCATGGACCAAATTGTTAATGATTTTCTTGATCCAGGTTCTACGCCTTTCTGCTGCTACACAGGATCTACCAAAGTCTGTGATCTGCAATGTTCATGGTGTCAATCCTAAGTTTTTGAAAATTGGAGAAAAAGTTGCTGCTGAAAAGGAACTTGGAGAGCAAGCCTTCTCGAAAGGAGCCTATTTCTTAGGCAAGATGGTTTGGGCGAAGGGATACCGGGAGTTAATAGATTTGTTAGCGCAGAAAAAAAACGATCTTGGAGGCATTAAATTGGATGTATTTGGGAATGGAGAAGATGCTCACGAAGTTCAGACTGCAGCTAAAAGGTTGGACCTGAACCTAAACTTCATGAAAGGGAGAGACCATGCAGATGATTCTCTTCATGGGTAAGGATTCTTTAGGATCCCAATTTACCGTGGCTTCATTTTCAGTTATCAAATCATTCACCAATTTGAGGTTCTATTTTTTTTCTCTCTAAAATGACCAACTCATCCTGTGAAATTCTAGAAATATTCATCTAGTGTAACATGCATTTCTTCTGGAATTACTGAATACATATTGAATTTCCTACTTAAACATTTCTTTTCCCCTAGTTCATACTCATGCCTCATCCGAAGCAGTTAATGTAATCATGTATATGTTTGGAATAACTTAGTTTCCATTGAAATTGAAACAAATATAGTGGCGTCTCTGTATTTCTTCCTTTTAACATTATTTTTTTCCTTTTGGCTTGAAGGTATAAAGTCTTCATAAATCCTAGTGTTAGTGATGTGCTCTGCACTGCTACTGCTGAGGCACTTGCCATGGGAAAATTTGTAGTGTGTGCCGATCACCCATCCAATGAGTTCTTCAGGGAATTCCCAAATTGTTTGACTTACAAGACATCGGAGGACTTTGTTTCTAAGGTAAAGGAAGCATTGGAAAACGAACCGCAGCCTCTGACTCCCGAGCAAAGATATCAGCTTTCATGGGAGGCAGCCACCCAGAGATTTGTGGAGTACTCCGACCTTGATAAAATTTTGAATGGCGTGAACCATGATGTGAAAGTGAAAAATGCCAACGGAAAAGTTATTGCAAAATCAGCTTCGATGCCTAATCTGACTGAAATGGTCGATGGAGGGCTGGCATTTGCCCACTATTGTCTGACAGGGAACGAGTTTCTCAGACTGTGCACTGGAGCAATACCCGGGACTCGAGACTACGACAAACAACACTGTAAAGATTTGAATCTCTTGCCTCCCCAGGTAGAAAACCCTATCTATGGATGGTAGGTAGACCAAACATGATGCAGTAGAAGTTTTTATTTATTTTTTCTTAATGTAGGAGCCTATATACTATTTATTACTACAGATGACTCATTTTTCCTCTCTTCCTTGTTCTTTGTATATATAGTTTTGGAGTACATATATTAGGAAAGTGAAACAGAAGTTTGGTTGGTTCTCTTATGAAGTTTCAAAATATGGTATATGAAAAATAGTGAGGTGTTTAGATCAGTGTGGGTGAGAGTAGTGGAAGTGTGAGTTCATTGTTGTGTGCAGATTGTGTCTTGTGGTAGTGAAGAACACTGCAAATCTGAACTCTGATTAAACAGGAGGAGGATATGGAAATATGCTTCTCCACCAACTTTTTTTTGTTTTGTTTATTGTGCTTGTGGTTCATGTGCAGCTGAACTATTTTATTGTGCAAATATGGGTGGTTCATTTCAGATTTTGACCAATTGCAAAATCATGTGATACCCATTTACTCTGACTCTGACTCTTCATCAAGCTCAAGAGTGTCACTCTTTACCTTTTTATGCACTACAGAAAGTGAATTTTAGAGCTGCTAATGTGGAACTTGCATTTTTGGTTTTGTTTTGTTGTTCAAATATATGTAGTTTTTGAAAGAATTAATTCACTAGCTATTTGTATTTTCTAGTGTATCAATTCAGTATAAAGTAATGTTCCTGAATGTGACCCATTATAGAGCTCTCATACATTTCTGATATAAATATTAATAAACTCTGCATCTGCATATAAATTCATATATAAAAAGTATCAAGAATGTTCAGCTTTGTGATATATATATATACACTAATTACTAGTTATGTTATATGTTAAGCATTGCTGTGGGATTGCAACCACGGCTGATCCGATCCTTATTATAAATAACATAACAGTATTCTATAATAAATACATAACACATGTGTATATTCTTTTATTTGGAACTCAAAATAAGGAAAAGGAATGGGTTATACATAAAATTAGTTTTTACTTTATAAATTAAACATATGAAAGTCAAGACTTATTATTTTCAAAGGCAAGGAACACTTACATGCATAAATATATTGTTAAAAAATGTTTGTTTTAATTAAATTTAATATTTTCCCATGTTTGTTTAAACATTTTTTTTGTTTGTAATTTTTTTCTTTTTTATCTCGAACTCTCCACTTTCGTTAACTTCCAATAAAACCATAAACAAACCAAAGTCCAAAAAACCTAAAACATCCAAACAATCCGAAAGAAAACAAAACAAAACAGCAGCTAAACTTTTTTTTTTTTTTTTTTTAAAATGGAAAGAGCCCAGACGCCCCACAAATG
>JAYMTH010001616.1:0-14433 GCA_036897465.1 Pelargonium australe | reverse complement strand
GCCCAAATCACTACTACTCCACCCTCCACCCGCTGTACCATCCGATGCAGAAACAACTTACTATTAGTTCATCTAATATTGAGAGCATGATAACATCTTCAAAACTTATTTGTTTTGTTTTTTTAATATCGTCTCATTGGTCGAGTGGTTTAAAACTCGTATTCTACACGTGAGGTCTCGTGTTGAGTCATCTCAAATTCGAATGATATATATTTAAGTGTGTATGAATTAGTTAATAAAAACGAATGTGACTAGTTTTGGGAACTAAACTTAACATATTATTATCATCTTTGCTCAACAACTCTAACTAAAATGCTTACCATGCATCTCTATCAAATGGTGTTTTTAAGAGTACTCTTGTAGTTCTCTTTTAGCATCTTTATTGGAATTGATTTTAGAACAACTCTATTTAGTTTATCATTAAGTTCTCTATTCATAAATGAGAAAGTTGATACTTGGTTACATTAATTACGATATGGATGAGTTTCCTTATTAAATCATAAATTATGTATATACAGATCATACATAGAAAACTAAATTTACAAGAAAAAGAAGCTTTGGATGTAAATTAAATTAATTAATCTCTGAATCAATCAATGTTTACATCATCTGAGCTTGTCTAGAGTTTTTGCAGTGAGCAATAGCAGCTTGAATCGCAGCTTGCAACTCCTCCATGGTGCTGTCATTATTACCACTGCTCGCCGCAACAAGCAGCCCGCTGTTCGTCGGCGACGTCCTCATCGACGCCGGAGCCGACGAGAACATTTCTTCTTCCCTCCTTCTCCGACCACTCCAACCGCTCAGGTCGCCGGAAAACGAGTACGGACGGTGAAATTCCCTATTCCTCCTCCTGAAGAACAGCAATGGCCGAACCATCCTCTTGATGACATGGCTGACGTCATCGAATCCCAGCTTCTTTCTCTTCTGCTTCGTCTCCTTCACATCTTCGAACCCTTTTCGCCATTTTGCGAGACCAAATAGAGAGAAGGATTTGGAGGGCTTGTGATTACTTTCTCTGGTTGGATCTTTTGTTTGGCCATGGATGCTCTGTTTTGGGTCGGTGAGGTCTGTGGAGAAGCTTTGAATGGAGTTGGTGGAGGATCTTGGAGAGATGGGGGGGAGGTGGGAGAGGAGGTGGAGGGGAAGGAGGTGGCCGTGGAAGAAAATGTCGTCGGCCGGAGAGAGGTCGATGGCCATGGATGGTTGAGGAAGAAGAACAGAGGATGCTCTGTTTGTAGTGTTTGGAGAAACAGAGTGGAGGGAGATGGTGAAGGAGAATTCATGGTTGGGACTGGGAGAGGAGGAAGATGAATGTAGTTGCTTATTATTTTCTTCATCATCATCATCAATTGTTTTGTTGTCCATTACAAGGATCCTTTTATTTTTCTTTGTAAGATTTTGGTTGCCACCAAAATGTTTAGGGGAGAGGAGGAGGATAAGGGTATCAAGATCTTCACTTCACTCAATAATGTATAGTGTTAGGCTGGGCTTGTCTTCTGGTAACAATCATGTATTTATCATTTATGATAAGATTGTTTGTGGTTTTTTTTTTTTTTTTTTTTTTTTTTTGTTGGGCAATATTTTTAACAATAAAACGCGAAAGAGGGAATAAAAGTAAAAGACATGTAAACAAAGATGAGGACAAAATTTAAGCCGACAAAAGAAGTCGGAGACAGAGCACCATAACTCGAATGAGAAAAAAGATGTCTCGATGCTAACCAAACAAACTTGAAAGATGATTGAGTTGCGCGCCAGCCACACATTATCCCACTTTTTTCGACAAGAAGAATCGCTCGAAGACATGGAGGACCACGAACTGAAGGGAACGAACAAGACATCGTACTAGTGTTGAGACGGAGCCAAGGAGACTAGTTTCTGGTTGAACCGGACTTCGATTTCACGGAGACTTTCGACAACTTCCAATTCCCAAGCCTTGTGCCCTAGCACCCAGCTCCTTACAGAATTCCCGAAGGACAGGTCGTTTACATTTGCGTTGTGTGTACAAGAAAGAAAAACATCAACAATCAGTGAGTCAAATGGTCAGCGCACCATTTAGGCAGTATTTTATCTCAAGTTCGAGTCACCTTGGGCATTGTTGATATCCTAGTTTCCATTTAGACAACGTAGTGTTTCAGATTCAAGTCTCCGCATACACTTACTCGAAAAAAAAAAAAAAAAAAAAAAAAAAAAAAAAAAAAAAAAAAACAAATGTCCTGTTCATGTGTGAAGGAAAGAGCTAAAAGTGGGTCCAAATCAAAATCCAACAGCTGCCAACTGGAAAATGAAATAATGAGAAGATCCAAAATTCTCTTTAAACAGAATCTTAGGGCGAATTTTGTTAGTTTGGTTGGCAACAAGGACAGGACAGAAGGTAACCCCCAAAGTCTTGGTGTTTACACGTGCGCATGCACGGCCACTGACACAGAGAGTGACATACACAAATCATCTTTCAATAATTTATTAACTTGAGTTCATGCTCATGTTCATGTTCATGTTCAACCCCATTTTTCACTTTTGCAATTGCACGCAACTTGCCTGTAAATGATGTAAAAAACAACAACAACGTTGGTCAAGTCAAGTGGTCATCACATTCACAGGAGGATAAGATTTGAAGCCATGAGATTTACTTTAGAGGTGTGTAATGTAGATGGTAGGCCACACGCACGTGTATACCAATGGTGGACCTCTTAATTCTGCATGCAACCAAAAATACTCATCCCCCATCCATTACAGATCCTTCATCCTCAACACACCATGGATTTAACCGATACCATCGGCCTAAAAATTAGGTCAAAAATTCAATTTGGTTTCTGAACTTTCGTATTTCGACCCAATATGATCCATGAACTTCTCAAAAGGGTCGAAACACAAGCATTCAGTGTCAAATTGGGTCTTTTACCAAACTAAAAATGTTAGAAGGCTATAACAATATCAGGCTTGAAAGGTATTTGGTCCCCACATTACAAAAAGCATTTCTCACATGGGAATGTGCTTCTCCTTTGTAAGGTTCATGAATCTTGAGGAACCAATCAACAGAAGATGAAATGTACCCATTACTTTCACAAGGCAATGCAATGTATTTCTGCTAACAAGCATTTACAGTACAACATAAAAGTTAAAGCTCAGCTTAATCAAATGGACAGCAATAGTTATAGGTATGATTCTATGAAAAAAATGATTAATGGTAAAAAAATTCTATTCTGAACTCGCAAGCCCACTTATCGTAGGATCAAATTTGGTGCTACATGAACAAATATTCAATCACTTTTTTTTTTTCTACCTGATTTGGAATGGTTCTATGTTGAGTTCTCATCAGACTCCCTATATAGTAATATTACATTCAGTGTTAGCTCTATGAACTGGAAAAACCAGTAAACAATGATGAACAGAACTACCTCCAATGTGTTTGTAATGCACAGATCAGCCAAACCGTCAGAGAACTGATGCTCAGAAAAGCAAGCACCTTTAACTTGATCTTCCGACTACAACAATTGTACATGTGAATCAACATTGTATGTAAAGCTCCATCCTCCTATTTGTTATCGGGTTCAAAACAATTGTTAGTGCTTGTTAAATGCAGATACGGTAGTAGAGACTTGGCTATTCACTTCTATCTCTAGCTGAAAAAAAGAAAAGAGAGAATAAAATTAGGGTATTTCTAAATCTAAATCAGTAAGAATAATAGACTGAGTTAGTGAATTGCATTGTACATCTTGATTGTCTTCTTCCTTCCATGGCAACTTTCTTCTGTTGGCAACTTAAGCAAAGGAAAGGGCCATCCCAGGGACGCAATTTCCCTGAATTTGGTGATCCAGCGTGTATTGAAATACCCTCACCAGGTTTCATTTCTATTTGACAGACTGCACATGTGAACAACTTAAACATGTTGCACAGTGGATATTTTGTATCTAATCTGCGAAAAACAAACCAGAGTTTCATCAATATATGTAAAGCCCATAATGGAAGCGAAAGGGGAGATGCAACATTATGAAGCAGGCGAGAAACATAAATAACATGATCCCTTGTTGTGACATTTGAGATACAACCACAACTGATAATAAGTTTCACTGCACAAACCTTTCCGAAAGCATAGCAGATCCTTCTTCAAACATTTCTTCGACGACATCTGATTCCATATACTCATTATCTACATGAGAAGTTGATTCACAGCTCTTCTTTTTAAACATGGATTTAAACACTCTTTTCCCCGTCTTCTTTGGATGTGGCATAGCTGGCTTCTCCGGTGGCAACATATCAATCACAATACAAGTTGTATCATCTCTAAGCCCCTTAACCTGCACAGCTTCCTGCAAGAGAAAAAAAAAATGGTAAGATATGGTACAGAAATAAGGCCATGTCCACAAGGGAACACGTCCTAAAGTTCAAACATAAGGTTATTTGGCAGAGGTTTCAAGTTTGAAATCTATAAGGTGAAGTGGGGGGGTTGTGGGAAAAGAAGAGATAACCCCAACTGTTGTGTAGCTCAAAGTGCTCAGGAGCCTAATTATATCAACCTACAAGAATGTCAAAAACATAGTTGACAAATTTGGTTGTGGCATACTTTAACAATTTGTCCTGCAGCAGCATCTGGTGCCAACCCCCGACAACAATCAAAAGCTGCTTCAGCATTCAAAGCATCCCAAACTCCATCACTTGAGATGATAATCCTACCACCACCCGTAGAAAGCTGCCGAAAATATAGGCAAATTAAGACAAGTTTATCAAATAGAATAATAGCATGGCAAAATTGAAATGCTAAACAAGGGATTATTAAAAAGTTTGATAAAAAAAAAAAAATTAAGTGGTTTAATCATCAATGGCCCAATTTTAAACGGAAACTCAAATCTGTTTTCTCTCAAGAGAGAGAAACAGCCTCTCCGAGGCTGCTTACAAAAATTACCCAAGCCAGACCCTACAACTGTGTTAGACTAGTCCCCCTTTTTTATATAATTCTCTTTGTGATGAGTATGATTTTCAGTTCATCACCCAAATCTGAGCCCGAAAAGGGAGTAAAAATCAAGCATAGTTATAGATTCCTCAATCCCCTCCCATTCATGTCTTTACTAATTAAATTACTACTGCATTTTCTACTATCAGATATGGGAAGAAATTGCCACATTATGCAGGATTAGACAAACCCATAAACTCATAGGAGGTGAAGCTTCAATGAAGGGAATGAACTTAATCACAAACCAACTTAGCAACTGATTTTCCCTTTTCTGAACAGCTATTAGATCTGATCTTGAAACTTACAAGCTTTTAGTCATTAACATAGATGTATTGAGAATCTCAGATGTATTAACATAACTTACTACTTCCTCTTCTTATAAGCCTCTGGCTGTAGCTGATGTTACTGGTTATTTTGTTTACTGATATATGAATCCTAAGGCAACCCACATTACACTTATACTATTGACATCCTATATCCTAAATAACATTTGCACAACAAAAGTTACAGAAAGAGTAATTATGATGTTTGGATTTTCTAGACCCATTTTTTGCTCCAGTTCCAGAAGCAAAAGCTACGGAAAGTAAGTAAATAATAATTAGCATATGCTGGAGAGAGTGTACAAATATGATAGCGTGACTAACAAACCTTCACTTGCTTTACATAAGGAACAGGAACAATGTATTCGCCAACATCCATATCTCCTATGGATCGTGAAAGACACAAGCCACCAGGCCAACATCTCAAAGGACCAAACTACAAAAAAATTATTGTTTGAATCAGACAGCATGCATTTTATTCACATTATTAAATTGAATACTCCGATCTAATGTAAATATGGACACTGGATCTTGTTGAAGAATACCATTGGAAGAAAATCTCTCTATCATCATTATAAACAAGATAAGGCAATGGAGTTGATTTTTTCATCTAAGCACAATTCATATCATATTTAAGCAATTCTATAAATTATTTCTTCGAAATCTTAAATCCACTGACAGTAAGGCAGGTCAAATGGTAACCTATATAATCTAATTTTTCTACAGAATTGACCATGCTTTCTTTCATGAACTCAATGGCTACCTTTGACATATTATTTCCAATTTGTTCGTTCTGTTCCAATTTATAAGTTCACACGAATTCAGTGAAAATATAAAGTTCAAGTAATGAAAAAAAGATAGATGACAGATAGTGAAACTCAACAATGGAAACAACATGAAATAATCAATTGTTATGAGAAGAAAAGATACCTCTGCACCACCACCAGCGTTAAGGCGCCCCACCTCACCCCCACTTGAAGTAATGCGCTCTCTCCTGTTTAATTATATATATTTATCACACAGACTTAATATAAAGGGTTCATCTATAACTCACTAAACAGATTATGTCTATAACATACTCTTCTTCATTGCATTCAAGTCTATGATCTGCTGACAAGTATGTAAGACTCCCATCAGCAGCTTCAAGTATACAACGAGAATCGCCAACAGAAGCAACAGTCAAGACCCATCCTTCTATAATCAAAAAGGTGACAGTCGTTCCTGATGTTTGTGCTGAAAAGGTAAACAAAAGAATGTATAAGAATAATTCATTCTATCTTGTCTAATTTATACATTACAATGTCTTTACTAATCAATTCTTTCCATTATCATTAGACCTACCCCTTGTTCTATTAGTTTCTTGTAATTGAATTCTCACATTTCCTTGTGGGATCACTAACCTCCCTATGTTGCACATATCCAAACCATATTAGGCAGTTTACCCCCATCTCACCTTTTAATTGAAGCTAAATAGCTGCCATAAGGTACACATTTTAAATTTTATTTTCGGTACAAGTGAAGATGAATCTCTAAAAAAGAAATCAACAAACAGAGTTTAGGCAACACCATTTCATGAAAAGAGCATGGATTTACGTTCATTATATATTAAAGCGTGGAGTAACCATCGAAATAACAAGGGATATTCCAAAATACAGTTATAAAGAGCACAAGGAAAAAAGGATCTTGAGGCATGTGCACAAGACAGAGGTGTACACTTGAGGAATAGTAGGCGTAATATGACTAAAAACACAATTTCTAATAAAATTAACAAATAATGAGCATGGATAATAATTACTACTGAATGTTAAATTTAAAACTTTTGAAGATGTATAAAATCAAAATATTTTAATTAATACATAAGTAATTTAAGTCTCCAAGCTTGATGCTCTTGGAGTGCGCCTTTTTGTGCTAACCCCTTTACCCCAAGCACCCTGAGGTAGGGGTCTGGTGAATGTTGCATGGTCCGACCATGTATAAAGAGAAGCCCTGAACCTCGAGTAAGGCATGCTTTAATCCAAACTTAAGGGTTTTGGTCAAACAAAGGGTTACATGAATGCACCTCTGTGAATAAAAAGGCTGCAGCAAAATAATTTGCTCTGATAGCATCTTACAAAGAAACTACTAATACCTTTCTCTCCAAAATCTTTATCAGTTTTTACAAAGCCTGCAACCAAAGCCCTTGGAAGGGCTGATATCCATTCATCCCTGTTTAGATCTGAAGGAACAGCACTTAAGACATTATTGAGGAGATTCTCCTTAGTGTAGATAGCAGCAGCAGACCCATTGTGCCCATCAAATAGCTGCAAAACAAAGCTGGTAACTCAACTGTGTGTGATGAAGCTCTTTAACTAATATGAATAATCCAGTATTTCATAAAGAAAGTGAAGGACCTGTGTTACTTGAGTTTTCATATTATTAGAGAAACAACCAACATAAATTATAAATGACCAATTTACAAACCCCATCAACTATTTCATGCACAATAAACTATTATCAATTGTAACCTTCAAATATGAAGAAAGCAAAAGATTTCAAATATTGACCTGAAATAAGATATTGGGAAGATCCAGACACTAGTTGTGAAATAAAGATACTAAGAAGATCCAGGAGGTAACTATAAAATGAACTAAGGCATCCATAATGGTGGTTAGTACGAGATTAATGGCATCACAAGTTGTACATTAACCCCATCCAATTGTTAGAGTATAATGGCTATTGATCAGTTATTGGCATTGAATGTTTCTATTATTTTTTGAATGATTTAGTGGGTGTGAACGCATGACATTAACCTTTTAAATAACCTGAAATGTCCCATCATAATACATTCCCCCTACTCAAATAGTATCTTCTACTTCTTGTTTCCCACTATAAATCAAATATCGAGTAATTGTTGAAATATATCACATAATCTTAACATCAGAAACGGTAGTGACGTTATTGTCCTTGATGATAAGTAGGCTATTATAGCTAATCATTTTTTTTAATTCAAACCTTGAAGGTTGACTCCAAATTCTTAAATCCTGAGGACCTCTAGTAGTAGAGGTTGCATCTCTACTGACTTAAAACAGCATGACACATACAATATTAAACTTACAGGGCACAATTTGATAACAAATGCAACAAAATTCGATAATTAAGAGAACTTACTCCAAAAACTGAGTAAGTGCTGACCCCATCTCCTGCAACCCTCTGGCACTCCGTTTTCACAAATGTGAAGTCCTCCCCCTTCTTGCTTTGGTTGGCCATTCCATGTACAATATCAGGTTTCTCAATCTTCTCATTGGCCAATTCACGCTTAAGCAGAACCGACAGTGGGATGGTTTGATGATTTTCACCTTTAGCAGACATTATCAATATCTTCTTTCACCCAAGATTCCCAATAAAAGCTTCTTCTCAAAGAATGTTACTGGTCCCTACTCCTCCATACGCTGCGACAATATCCCGGAACAAGACCACTAAACAACACAAAACCACACAAATCAAACACCTCCTTCAGAACCCTTGCTCCATTTCAAATTCACCAAAAATTATAACAAAATGACAAATAATGACAAAACGGAAATTAAAGCATACATAGATATCAGAAACAAGCCTAATCATACGGTCGGCCGTGGACAGAACAAAATTAATGAGATCTTGAACGAAAATGACGTACCAATTACCAAAACGACCAAACATCAATATCAACATGAAATGGCGAAATACAAAAAGACGAACCAATCCATCTCAGATTGATCATTAACAGAGGAATCAGCAAGAAAATGAAAGTCAATGCAGTAGAAGACGAGCTCGAAACAGTTGATTACGGAGCGAAGAGAAATACAGGAAGCGAGGACGATTGCGGCGGCGCGTGGAGATCAGGCGGTGGATGCGGCGGAGGGGAATGGGAGATTGTGCGGCGATCGAGAGACGCAGATCCCGGCGCGGTGCAAAAATTCCATTATTGGCGTACTTGTGAACTTGGGATTTGAGAGAGAACAATTCGAGAGACAGAGGAAGCGCAAATGCAGCTGTTTTTGCTCCTTTTTA
This sequence comes from Pelargonium australe, assembly GCA_036897465.1. Taxonomy (NCBI): domain Eukaryota; kingdom Viridiplantae; phylum Streptophyta; class Magnoliopsida; order Geraniales; family Geraniaceae; genus Pelargonium; species Pelargonium australe. The sequence continues at coordinate 5,136 of JAYMTH010001616.1, read as the reverse complement.
TTTTATATTTTATAATGGTCGATGTGGCAAATACGCACCGTTTTGTTATTAATTTTTGTTTTATAGAGTGCAAATGGCCCTACAATTAGATTTTTATTTTGTTTACTGGGACAAGTTTAGCCAACTAAATCCAAAACCAGCCTTGTTATATGATAATGATAGAAGAAAAGTATACATTATGGTGTCAACTGTCAAGCACCATAAAAGAAAAGGATGTATGAACTAGTCATCACCATTGATAATTATGATCCCATTACGTCAAGGCCGGCTCCAAAGTACTATATGGAAGAAATATAAAGTACCGTCAATTGTGGAGTGATGCGTCTCTTTAACTCAGGTTCAGTGAGTACGTTAAAATGTTTCCTCGTCTTGTCTACATGTAAGAGAGTTGTCGCATAAATGTTATAAGTCCAAGGTCATGAGAGATGGAGCTGAAATTATTGGCTTTCGTTCATGAGTTCTTTGAGTTTGAACAAAAGTAGTGTATTGTTAAGTAAAAACATGAGTGTGTGCTCGAGAAACCACTTCGAGTGTGAAGTGAGAATTAATTTCGGTGAAATTCAAACCACGCTTCGATAAGATAACTATGTAAAGAGTTCTAGAGAGAGAAAATATTTAAAAGTAAATTGTAAATCTTCATCCTCTTCCCAGTGAAAGAGTAAATATACTTACAAACCAAACTAGCTACTCTGTCAGGTAATTCGAGCACACGCCTTCGGATTAGTTGTGATTCAAGTGCTTTTTGAACCTTCCTAATTGAACAAGTACAAAGAAGCAGAACACAAGCAACTAATGTTATGTCCGACCAAGTCAAATGGTCAGCGACAACGCAGGTTTCCAACCAAACATAATCGGTTGAGCGAAAGCAAATAATGCTACGCTCGATACAAACATCGACCACATGGTCCAAGCAACTAATGTCAAGTCTGGCAGAGCGAAACGGTCAGAAACAACAAAGTCTTCGGACCAAACATAATTGGTCGCGTGCAAGCAACTAACGCTGCCGACCAATTCAAAAGATCAGCAACGACACAACTTTACGACCAAATATATTTGGTCGCGCGCAAGCAACTAATGTTACGCGCAACAACGAACATCAACAATGGGGCACAAATAACTAATACTACGTCTGACTGAGCCAATGAGATGATAACACCAAATTAAATTTCACTATACCCGCCAAATAAATTTGTGGAAGTAGAACGACTCGCTGGATCCAAAAGGCGTGAAACAAAGACAGTCAATAGGTAGAGCCGATGACTTCAGATCTGTCCACCTCGAAGAAGTGATGGATAGCTGGAATAAAAGAAATATGGGTCCAGCTATCAACATGTAGCTGTCTGGCCCAACTTACCAAAGCAAACCAATCTCAATTTCAATTTTCAACCCCATTCCTAACCCAATGCTATTGCAGTCAATTCAATGCACTATTATTTAACTTTAAAACAAAACAAAAATTGTACCTCAATTCAACCCACATCTATACTTCTATAGGATTCCATCCCATGTTCATTTAGCTGTCTCCAATCTAACAAGAACTAAAAGAGATAAGTAAAATGTGCCACACCAAAACCAACAGATCATTACAATGTACTAAAACACCTAATGGACAATATTAAATCTAACATGTTTACCAATCCGATGGCCACCGTCTTATGATCTTTACACGAGGAGATCGATAGCTGAGCTCCAGTCAGTCAATTGAAAGAAATGGTGTTGACGGAATCCCATTTTCCTCGATCGACTCAGATACATTTGGCGTTGATGTCGGTCAATAATGTAAGACAGCCTTTGGGACGGGAGTAATAAGTGGTTGGTTTCAACGAGGACAACAGATGCATAGCAGATACCTACACTTCAGCCTTTTATTTTGATACAAAATGGCTAGTTTACATAGTTTCAACATTAATGTGTTTGATAGTACTCGAAATGGTGCAACAATATCCAACTTCAGATCAGCTAACCTATTGATTTGGAGTTAAACACGGAAACAACATACCCTCAGGAAAAGATTCCAGTGCCAATACTTTCAGTATTTTATCATTTCCAAGTTCTTCAGCCAAGGTAGCACCTCCTCTAATCCTTCTTTCAAGCTTCTAGGGTTATAGCCCAACTCAGCTTTAGCCTTCTCACAAGAATATGCCCACTGGTGTCTTAATACATACACTGTCTGCTCCAAATTATAACAAAATAATTGTAAGAATGTATAAAGAAGAAAACATAGCACGGTGTAGAATCCCCACAGGTAAAACCACTACTGGTAGCACCCAAAACAAGCTCAGATAAATGGTCTTTTTTTTTCTGATGGAATGATGTAAATGGTAATGTTATGGACTATGGACGCAACAGTGATTTGGAGTAGATTCCAAAAACAGTTTCCTGTAAACTGTAGTTATAAAGAATCTCCACTCTTTAAATGTTTTATTCAGAATCTTAAGCATTTACTTTTCGTGAATAAAGGTTTTGGGAATTCAATTACCAAATCATGCAGATATTATACAACATACAGCATGCTGAAACATTCAAAGAAATAATAAGGCATCAACTATAATATATTCAAGTGCAAAATTGATAAAACATACCGGTGGACTAATCAAAGGAAGGCTGCCTGTAATTCTAGAGACAAGAACTGATACCCAACCACAGGCCAAAATAAGCCATAGAGGTATGTTAAACCTAGGCCTTTTTGTTTCAGTGATGATAGCAGCTACATCAAAAACGTGCACAAATGATGCGTTTTCTCCAGTAAGAAGATATCTTTCACCAGGTCGACCTTTCTTCATTGCTCCAAGGTGACCCTCTACAACATCGTCAACATGGCAGAAAGAATACTTATCTTTCCCGTAGCCTATATAACCAGGTAACCGGCCATTAAAGCGTTCAATCAACTGGCAGGGAAAAAATGAACAGAAGCTATTAAAAAGGTGCAAGTGTGTAGTCATTGTAGATAATTAGTGGTTATTACAATAATAAATGGAACAATTGTCCAATAATTTATCCTGTGAATAATTTATCAGGTTATCCTGAGCACAGGAAAATAGAAAGATGCAAAGGAAAACAAGAACACTCAAATCACCTTTGTTTAGTTAATGTACCAATTCTGAACATTCTCTCAAAAGTCACAAGTTTCAGTGAGCACAATATTACTGCATTTTTATGTGAGAATAAGTTCGATGTCTTGACAAAAGGATAAGCCTCTCAGGAAAAAGATAGAAGAAAACAAAAGTACTTACCCTCTTGGTAGAGTAGATGAAATCCAGCAATATAATGTATATTCTTAGTCAAGTACTCTCTCCGTCCCAAAATAAGTGTCCATTCTTCTATGTAATAATTAAGGATAAGTTAGGGTTATACTTTCCTTAATGCCCTTCCGTGCTCTTGTTATAAAACACTTGAGGGCTTCTAATTTTACTTAATCTTAGAAATATTGTCACTAATTCATGCATAACTAGCTACCAAAAAAGGAAAGTGGACACTCGTTTGGGATTCTTCATAAACAAAGTGGACACTCATTTTGGGAGAGAAGAAATATTACATAAAAATACTTAAAATATAGTTAGAGAAAACCACATTGTCTTTTTTATCAACAATACCACTTGTGATGAGGGACATCGTGGCCTAACATGAAAAATCAGCTATCTATTGGAGTAGCAGATGAAACAGTTAACAAAAAATCAAAATATTACAATATCAATCTGTGAACAAGAAGGTGAAAAACAAAAACCTAACAAAACCAGTTTCATCTATTTCATTTATGCCTCAACTAGCTAGCAATACCAGCTCCCTACATATTGAGAGTCATAAAAAAGATGCAAGACTATGAAATTCATTGCAATTTTCGAATCTGGATTAAACTGGATGGTTCACACCGAAACAATCCTACCAGAAGAGAGTAGCTTGATAGCTCATGGAACAAACATTGTTTTCGCCATTTGGACACAAAGAATAATACCAATTAAGAGACGATACTAACTTCATCTGAAGTGCAATTTCTTGTTGATAAATTACTATTGATTGCACAATCATGAATTACCATAAATAGGGGATAAACGAGAGAGTAAGTGATTGACCATACCAACCGAGCAACAAGATTTCCAGCTGTGACCTTGCCAGGACCGTAAATAACACCAGGATAAACCAGCACTATGGGAACCCCATCAGCTGCAGCTTGTAATGCAATCTTATCAGCAACAGTTTTTGATCTCTCATACTCTGAGCAGAAAAACTTCTCAGGATGGACCTAACAGCACAATTCAATTCCTCATATTCCAAATGCAAAATCAATTGGAGGAATTTTCTCAAAAATTAGCACTGATAAAGATTTGTATACTTGACTCTCATCAGCAACATAGCCATCAGTTGATCCAAGCGCAAAGAAGGAAGATGTATATATCAGCTTCTCAATCGTCTCCGTCTCTTTGACAGCTTGTAACACATTCTTCAATCCCCCAACATTGACCTAATTATGAAATTCGACAGTTCAAAGACACTCAACAATGTAGTTTTCACAACCAAACGGAAAGTAAACGAAAGTCAAAGAGTGGATAGGTGAGAGATTGGAGGTTACTGTGAAGAATCTAGAAGGATCGGGAAGCCAAGCTTCGACCATGGCGGCGACGTGAAAGACGAGGTGGCAGCCGGAGCAGGCAGCGAGGAGGGAGCGGTAGTCGGTGACGTCACCGTAGACAAGCTCGAAAGGTCCGGCGGAGGAGGGAGGAGGGAGAGAGGAGAGGTCGCTAGTAGGGCGGAGCATGGCCCTGACGGTGTGGCCCTGTTTGAGGAGGGCGTGGCAGAGCCGACCGCCCAAGTAACCGGAAGCGCCGGTCAACAGTATCTTCTTCCCCTCAGACATGTTCAGATCAGATGGTGTGTACCAAATTGGCTATACATTGGAATATAAATACTCCAAAATCAAAATTTAAAGCTCCCATTTCTATGTACGTACGAGACTTGTATTTGCTTCTTCTAAATGAGCTTTTATAACAAAATGAGTCTTGCATTTACTCATTGTAAATGAGTCTGTTAAATGCTCATTGTTGACAAGACGCAAAGTGAACTTGTTGGTGAGTCTCGTTGGCGAGGCGCGATTCGATTTTGTTATGTCTTTTTTTTTTTTTTTTTTTTTTTTTTTTTTTT
>JAYMTH010001615.1:0-14434 GCA_036897465.1 Pelargonium australe | reverse complement strand
AACAAGTTTCATGTGCAGAAAATGAAATAATAAATATTGGACCTCTTTGCTTCTAAGCATTATACAGAATATCCAAACAAACCGCGTACAAAGAAATATAATAAATAAATAAATAATTGCATGCAACGTGGAAAATGAGTGAAAACGTGCAAAGATAAAACACTCTAAATATTCACAAGAAAATTAAAATAATTAAAATAATAATTTTTTTTTTATAAGCTTGGGACAGTAGGCCTGTTTTGCAGGTCAGTGTTTCTCACCTCCGTGGGAGAGCGTCACCCTGTTAGTTGTTAGTTTCCTTAAACTTATAAATCTCTCCTCATAATGTCGACAAAGAGACTCGAACCTGAGACCTCAAAAAAAATTAAATGCGTATCAACCGCTTGATCCATCATATTTCGGTTAAAATAATAATTCTTAAGTCCACTTGTGAAATAGACAAAGACAGAGACAGCGTCGGGTCAATATGAAACTTCTCATTAAGCCAATGTTTTGTAGTAATTTGTTTGATATTTTTAATATTATTTTGGTGTGCTTGACTTTGAAATTTTAGCAAAAATTTCAAACTAGACGAACCGACATCACCTTTTTTTATTATTGTATTCCACAAACAGCACACCAAAACCTGACTTTTGCTTCTTCCACCAACCTTCCGAACCCATTTTCTTGTACTTGTTGCCGATACTGATACTATATATGGTTTCTTGTTTCCTCATTTTTACTCAATTCGAGCTCTGCAACTGCAACTAGCTTAATTTGCTACTTGGGTTTTTGATTTGACTTGCAAGAACTAGGTTGTTTTTGAGGATATTAAGGATCTTTATTTCGAGTTCTTTGATTTCGGATTCTTGGGAATAAGCTAGATATGGATTATTCTTCATACGTCAACACTACTTTGGATCTCAACTCCAATCCCCTCCGGTTTATTGAAGAATCACCGGTACGATTATGGTTTCTTGATTTTCCTTGAATGGTTTATTGGTTTTCTTGGGGCTTCACTCGAGTGGTTTCTTGAATTTCTTGGGTGGTTCTTGATTTTCTGTGGATTTAAATCGGTTTCTTGATTGGCTTCTTGAAAGCTTGGCCTTGAATGGTAGTTTTGGGCGTTAATTCTCACTTTCTTGAATGATTTCTTGTGGATCAACTCTCACTTTTTGATCGATTCTTGGTTTCTTTAGGCTCCAATTCTCACTTTGTTGCACAATTCTTGGTTTCTTTAGAGTCCAATTCTCACTTTCTTGAACAATTCTTGGTTTCTTTAGAGTCCAATTCTCACTTTCTTGCACAATTCTTGGTTTCTTGAGGGTCCAATTCTCACTTTCTTGAATCTTTAAATCTCACAATTCTTTGTCCGCCATGTTTTGCAGGCACATGATTTGCATACAAGAAACAACTCCATGGAAGTGAGCATGAAGGCATCGGTCAAAGAAGAGGTAATTTAGTTGATCTCGACACTCGAATTCGATTGAAATCAACATGTAATCAAATTGTAATTTCACGTGCTGATGGATTTAGATTACAAACTTGTTATTTTCCAGACAAATGCACTGGTAGAGGAGCTGAACCGAGTGAGCTCCGAGAACAAGAAGCTCACAGAGATGTTGACAATGGTGTGCGAGAAGTACAACGAATTGCACACACATTTGAGGGACTACATGAGCAAGAACCCTGAGAACAACAAGGAGCTTAGTCCTTCGAGGAAGCGAAAATCCGAGAGCAGCAACAACCATAGCATTGTGATGTACAACAACAATAGCAATGGAAACAACTCCGAGAGCAGCTCCACAGACGACGAATCCTACAAGAAACAGAGGGATCAAGAACCCGTCAAGGCCAAAATCTCCAAGATTTGTGTCCGGACCGAAGCTTCGGATACTAGTCTGGCTGTGAAAGATGGGTACCAGTGGAGAAAATATGGCCAGAAGGTCACCAGAGACAACCCTTGCCCTAGAGCTTATTTCAAGTGCTCTTTTGCCCCAAGCTGCCCTGTCAAGAAGAAGGTGAGAGCTAGCTCAATTCATCGTTTTCGGTTTCTTGAAGTTTTTGCATTTCTTGGGTTTTCTTGGTCAATTCTGGTTTCTTGAATCTTGTAGCCATCATAATTGATCAATCTTGGTTTCTTGGAAGCTCTCTACAATCTTCTTCTACGTTTCTTGGGTTTTCTTGGTCAATTCTGGTTTCTTGATAGCTTTCTTGGATATTTTTTAATCAATTCTTGAATCTTGTAGCCATCATATTTGATCAATCCAGGTTTCTTGAGAACTTTCTTGATCTTCTCTTACATTTCTTGTATTTTCTTGATTCTTGAATCTTGCAGTCATCATATTTGATCAATTCCACTTTCTTGAAAATTATCTTGGATTGAATCTTGTACTCTTCATAGTTGATCAATTCCACTTATAAAAGTTCTTCGTTTTCTCTCATTTCTCGGCCTTGATTGATTCTTGAATCTTGTACTCAACCATATTGAATCAACTACAATTTCTTGATGATTTTCTTGATCATTTACAGTTGTTGATAAATATCTTGAATCTTGTAGTGACCATATATATTTGTGTCTACTTTCAGGTGCAAAGAAGTGTTGATGACCAATCTGTCTTGGTAGCTACTTATGAGGGAGAGCACAACCATCCACACCCTTCTCAGCCAGAGGTGAACTCTGGCTCGAACCGGGTTGTGGGTCTTGGTTCAGTCCCTTGCCCACCACCCTCCGTGACCACAACTGCACCCCCCAACACCATCACTCTTGACTTGACAAAATCCAAACCCATCAATGAGCCCAAGGTTCCAGCAAGAACCAGCCTCGGTTCGCCGGAGGTTCTTCCCCAGTTTCTGGTGGAGCAGATGGCATCGTCGTTGACGAAGGACCCGAACTTCACAGCAGCACTTGCAGCAGCCATTTCTGGCAAGTTCTTCCACCAAAATACTACTGAGAAGTGGTGAACAAGGCTTAGACAGTAGAGGAGTTTCCTGTGTTTTTTTGTAGGTTTGTGTTTTGGCAAATTTGGGAATTAGGAAATGGATTTTGTATATACACATTGAAGGGAAAGAATGGGGATTTTTTAAAGAAAGATTTCCAATTTTGTTCAATGAAGCAAGGAAATGGTATCAAATTTAAGGTTGTAACCATTGTTGAGTTGATTGAGATCAACAACTATTCAATATAGGAAGTGTTAGATTCAATACTCAGAGTTTTGAACTTGTTTTGCTCTTTATGGATACATCCTAAATGGAATCGTATTGAAACTAGACCCGACAATTTGTGTCGTAGCACAACAGGAAGTCAACGTTTGTGTTCACACATTTTGTAATAATGTTGTATTGGAAAACAAAATATTTAGTAGTCATGTTATGTTCGTGATGAGCTTCTAAAACACACACATACAATAATTAGTCGTGTTGTGACAAATTTAACATGCACACTTAAGGGTATAATTGTAAGTTAACATGCAAACGTGATGGATATTATCGCGTCAAACATGTTGCTTATGTCGTGCATAACGTATTGGGGTGTGTTTGTGTCAATCATATCGTATCAACATATTCAGTTTAGTTACTAAATGAATCTTCGTGTTCGTATTGAATCGTGCATCAACTTTCAACCCGACACGAACAAGACACAAATTGCCAGTAACTGGAACTAAAGGTGGGAGCAGATACTTCTGATAAATCTCAGAGAGGTCTATATAATATAACTGAATCACAAGAGTTGCAAGAATCTAATGCAAACAGTTCTTGCCAATATTTTTTCATACAGGTGTTGATTTGTACAGAAACAGCTTTACAAGCAACTAACAAAAATCCTTATACACTACTTTGAGAAACTCAAGTCACCAATAGCTCTCACTAATCCTAGTTCCATCACAACCTCAGCTTTTTCCTCTTTCACCTCAGCTTCTGCTGCAGCTACACATTCCTGAAATCTGAAGCAGCCAATGAGATGATCATTCGTCAGTCCGGCCGCTTGCATGAACGAGTAGATGACCGTGGGTCCCACGCTCCGGAAACCTCGTCTCACGAGGTCCTTGCTTATCACCTCTGCTTTCGGAGTCTTTACTGGAACCTGGCGTGGGTACCTGAATTGGCTTACGATAGGCTTCTGGTTTACGAAGTTCCAGATGTACTTGTTGAAGGATCCAAACTCGTCGATAATCTGTAACATAATGAAAGCATTTGCAGTTCAGTCATAACGGCATGAAAGCACTTTGTTAGAACAAAATGAATATAGAGAATTGGTCCATACCTTGCATAATTGACGTGCGTTTTCGAGGATGCCTCTCAGCTTCAGCTCTGAAAGTAAAGAGTGGGCAGGGCTTCCAGCAGATGCTATCCTCTTCTCACTTAATTTTGAAACGGCAATTGGGTCAAAGTCCAAAAAGGCTTCCCTGCATAAAGATGTATGCTATTTCATATCAGCCAAAGTCAACACCGGCCAAATGGTGATGCACACAGACACACTAAGGCAAGCACTAGAACAATAGAAGTGGGCCATAACATAATCTCATAAGACAACATTCGATCACATCTACATCGATACCTGAACATATGCCGTTTGCTAAGAATAGCAGGCCAAGTAAGTTCAGCCAAAGCACCTGACAGGCTGAGCAACTCAAACAATTTCCTGCACGTTATCAAGAAATATCAGCAACCAACAATGCTAAGTTGCTAACTATTGAAGCTTTAACTGGAGACATGGAACCAGAAGATAGAGGCATCATCGCTAGATTACATACTTGTCATCATGGACAGGAACTCCCCATTCTTCGTCATGAAAAACAGCATAACATGGCTCTTTTTCACAAAACAAAACTAGTTAGCAGTCATATTTTCAGTGAATGCACAGTAAAATTTAAAAAAGAGAATATCACGAAATCTAGGCCCACAATAAACAGAAGATAGATTTCATCTATCATTTAATCAAGACTATATAGCCACACAATATATAGTGAAATTTGGCAGCTATGTTTTTAACCATTGCAATACATCCTGCACGATCGCAATATGAACAGATGATCCAGTAAACATTTGAAGCCCTGGGACATTAGCATGTAAATCATAAAAAAGAGTGGCGTGCACCAAACAAAACTTCGTGACATGAAGTCAACAGCATCGTAAAATTAACAACATATTCAATTGTATTTTCTTCAAATAAAAAGGGCTGATTACATCGCCCAGCTGAGTGAGCACCACAATAAAGTTTTACTGCCATGAAGCAGATGGACAAAATCCACAATCAAATTAGCTGTAAAAGTATATAGATTAGCTTGCCAAACTCATCAGAATTGAGAATGTTAGCTTTTAGTTTTTATCTATCAGTGACAGGTGGAAAATAGTTTTTGCCCCATCGTTTCCCTCTAAATTCATTTCGATATTTTCTCTACTTACATCATGCAGAGCAGAAAAGGCAACATGAGAACTAAAAGTTGTTTGCTTTATGGGTAAAAGTAACATGGTTCCAGATATTCACAATATAAGCTTTCATATATTGCTGATAAAAAAAAAAAACCCATACATATCCTGACAGCTAACATATGGAAATGTCTTAAAAGCGGTCAAATAAGATACAATGAACTATCAAGACTGTGTCAAACTATTGAAACTAAATCGAAAGAACATAATTAAATGAATTGCATATAATACGATAACAGCTCATATTAATAAACCTCGGCCACTATGGCATGACTAAGTGATATGTTAATGTCATAATAGTCCCAAGTCAAATCATAAAAAATAGTGTGGGGCCCACTTATTTTAATACATCACTTGAGAGATGGAGTATGGACAACTAGAATGACATTACAAGCTATTTTAATCTTTGATAGAGAATATTAATATCCTTACTCCAAATCTTGAGCAATCATCAAATGGGCTTTAATCTCAAAGAGAACTATTATCACAAATGTCTTATATACATGTTGAACATAAACAACCTATTTAAAGATTATATAGGCTAAGTGCTCCCATAAAATACCATGATACAGATGCTATAAGTTTGCCTCACTAGTAGCAATATATACCCAAAGGAGATCATAAAACAGCAGGCTGGCAAATATAATAAAGAACAAAGATGTACATGAAGAAATGATATAAAACTGGGTAGAATAAAAAGATGGGGTGGTGAAGAAAACAATGTAAGATTATAAACAGAAGCTCCTATTTACCATGTTCCTGAGCTGCTATGGGTATTCTGGTAGTGCATATATGACTGCCAAATTAATTCCATCCTTATCAGTAAGGTAATTGTTAAATAGTGCTCTGCAAGTGCTTATACTACATAGGCAGCTGAACCTACAAAAACTATTTGCTTTGTGCCTACTGTCATTTGACATTTACCTCAAAGAAAGACCCTAAAGATAAAGATAAGTATTATAAGGTGACTTCGCAACTGTATATAGGGATACTTAGGCCATGCAGTGAACCAGGATTCATTCTAGAAACTTATGTCACGGGGGTAGTGTTCCATAATAGACAATCAGTTCCAGACTAAAGGACCTCTTTCCACCCTGCAACTGACGTCAAACCAGTATTTACACTACAACACTGATATTGTCAGTCATCTGAAATGGCTCTAGAAACTAATATCTACGGGGTAGCATTTCTTAACCAGAATCACCCATTTCCATCCCATTACCAGAGAGTCTTTCCACCCTGAAGCTGATGCACACTATTTTGCTTATAATTTAGCCAAACTTGAAAATTCACTCATCTAGATTGACTGATATTCAATATTCAGTCTCTTCCTCCACATGGGCAGAGTTTGTGGGCAGATCTGGTAAGCCTCAAATCAAGCCTAATGGCAGTAATCATCAGCAAGTGACAGAATGCTGGCTGTGCAAGGCATGGTGCACGTAAGTATCCTACTCAGCAGTGTAGATAGGAACTTGCAATAAGATGTGATTGTGGTGATTAGTTTAAACAAATTCAGACGTGAACAAGTAATCGACTTTGATCAAGTTTGGTGTTTATGATCTACTGAAAGGTTGTTTATTTTAAACAAATGGACTAAAACACAAACTGACAAACATGCGATGAATTAGCCCTAGATCAGGAATCTAGCTAGGGAGGCTCACACTAATGTAAATGAAACTGGATTCGGATTTTACAGGTGTGCTTGAGATGGATAAGCTCATTTATGAGTTAGGCGAATAAATCCAATACTTACAAAAGCTTATAACTGAAGTTCACATAAAATTTCCGTTGAGAGCTACATATCAATTATTAGATGGAATGAGAACTACATGAGGGAGAATATCATTTCTTTCAAGCAATTTAAAAATGAAATCTTATACATCATAAAAACCCTGTAATCTTGAATATCCCATGCATTAACTAGTCCAAATAATCATATTTGAGTTCATTTAACTCATATTAACGGAATATATGTTAAATAAAGAAAGTACGATATAGTTTTTACTTTTTAGGAAACATAATCAACAATAGCCATAAAAACGACATAGTTAGCTACATGTTAGGATCAAAATTTCAATTCCTTCCACATAAATGCTGCACAAAGTACAACTCCCATTTTGTTTTTAGAAAATAACACAGTGCAGCAGAATACATATAAAATATCTAACCACATAGATCTTGTATAAGCGTTAATACATTATAGTAAGAAACTATGAGTTAACTTCTGTAAACAAACTAATTAAATTTATAAGTTCAATCTAGAAATCATGATGCAACTTCAAAATGCAGCTAATAGCCTAAAACCTTCAGGAATCAGTATAAATTTATCACAAACACAACAGTTATAGCTCGATCATCATCATCAGAAAAAGAAAACAAAAACGAACTTTTTAACATACCAGTGTTGTGAGTAACCCAAGCACATCTTTTTTTGGCCTCCAAGCTGAAATCAGTTGCATCCACCACTCCAGTATCAGACCCATTCTTCTCAACCTTCTCCACCACACCATCACTCCCAACCTTCTCCGTCTTCGACCCACATTGCTTCCTCCTAGCTTGGGCAATGCTCCTCCGCGCCATCACGACCCTTCCGCTAGACGACGCTCGGCTCTGCGACGAATCTGTCGACGACGCATCGGATGAGCACGACGCGCTCATGGAGGACAGCCTGTGCACCCCAGACCCGTCCTGCCGCCGCAGAATCGAAGCCGCATCGCGTTGCGGCAGACGAGCCACAGGCGGCGACACCGGTTTCTTCTCCTTGGCCTCAGCTTCCTTCTCCTGAGCAGGCTTCTCAGCTTTCTTCAGAGGCTTCACCACCGATTTCCGATTATCCACCGCCCGCGCCTTGTTCCCCGCCGGCACCAGAACCGGCCGGGCCTCCGGGTCCGCCACGTTCATCGACCGGACTCGAGGTGGGCCCGACATTACCGCAATTCCCAAACCCAAAATTCAAAAGTCCGAAGCTGAAGGAGAGCAAATAGTGAGCAAATTCGCTCGAATCTGAAGAAATTGACGGTTCTGGAAGCGATCAGGAAGTGAAGTGGAGCGGCATTGGCAATGTGGAGGTGGATCTGTAGGGTTTGGAGTGTGAGAGAAGGAAGATGGAGTGAGAAGCGGAGATGGCGTGCTGCATTGGTGAAGATAAGGGTTTTAATTTATGAGCTGACGAGAAGAAAGTGGAGCAGTAGCAAATACGAGTAGCGAGTATGTATGTATGTAAGTATGTGAGAGTAGAAGAAGAAGGAGATGGGTCTGCGATGCGTTATGTGGTGATGATTGTTTCCAGGGAAAGAAAGTGAAAGAAAGTGTGGGAAAATCGGAGAGAGAGCAAGCGACGACTCTCTCTCTCTCTCTCTCTCTCTCTCTGCTGTTTGATGGAGAAATGGAAAGCAACGAATCGAAACGGAGAGAGGATGTGACGTGGACCAATCACAGTTCGCCACCTCACTTTATGATGGTTTTTTATATATATTTTTATTTAAAAAGTCAAATTATTGATAGGAAAAAAAAAAAGTATTTATGGCCTGTAAGAGAACCTTCCCAATTCTTTTCTATCACTTTTTTGTTTTGAATTTTTCCTTCAAAGGATGAAAAGTTGAAAACGGTGTTGGCCTAAGCTGATAAGCTTTAGATTTTTTTTAATATCTCAGGTTCGAAGGATTTATCCAATAGAAGAGTGGTATGTTGTCCCGTCGCAAACTCGAATCTAAAATCTTAAGAAAAACAAGCGTTTTAAGTTACTTGCTCTAATAATAATTGTTGTGTTAGACTTATAATCACTCTCCTCTCCTTGATGACCAAAAATTGTCATTTTTTTTTTCTTGACCCTCGTATAGAGCCAAAAAGAATCACAAATATACTACATATATTTTTTATACTCGAACTCAAATCTTCGTACCAAATTTGGTACTCCACCAAAGTTTGGGTACTAAATATACCTTCTTCAACAAAGTATTGTTATATTAAAAGACAAAAGGAGGAGATAAAGTAGTTGAAAATAGAAAACAGAAGAAACAATGGAGAGGACCCACTTATCCAAGTACCTTCCACACATTCAAATCCCAACTGTCTACATGAACAAATGGACTCAAATCCATCTTCATGTTCTTGCTCAAGCTCATGGCTGCAACTTCTCTGCTTCCCAAATCCATCTCCCACTTCCTCGCAAACCCGACTTCACTGCCGTCAACCACCACTACTTTAAAGCTATCATTCCTCAACCAGCCTCATGACCAGCCACAATGCTGCACCAAAAGACCAAACCTCCAAACAGTTCATCTGAAGAAGAAGAACCCTTGGCTTGACCCTTTTGATGATGGCCCTGACCCGGACATGGAATACGGCACCTTGTTCACGGATGGGAAGCAGGACGAGGATCCCCGGCCTCCCGACAATCCAGACAATCCATACGGCTTCCTCAAGTTCCCAAAGGCCTTCAATGTGGAGATTGCTGGTTTGGCACTCAAGGTGAGAGGAGATGTGAGAAGGTGTTGCTGTATGGTCTCAGGTGGTGTTTATGAGAACCTGCTCTTCTTTCCGACCATCCAGTTGATCAAGGACAGGTACCCTGGCGTGCAAGTAGACGTCGTTGCATCTCCGCGAGGGAAGCAGACCTATGAGATGAACAAAAATGTTAGATGGGCTGATGCATATGACCTAGATGATGATTTTCCAGAGCCAAGAGTGTACACTGACTTCATCGGAATTCTCAAGGTTTGTACATTACCTCGTACCTTTTCTCGAGAAACTATTCTAAGAAACTTGCATTCCTGAATCCTCATTACTCTGCAGGGTAGGTACTATGATATGGTTCTGTCAACAAAACTGGCAGGGATTGGACACGCATCATTCATTTTCATGACATCAGCTGAACACAAAGCTAGCTATGTCTACCCGAACGTAAATTCTGCCGGAGCTGGGCTATTTCTGTCAGAGACGTTTACAGCAGAGACCACAAATCTATCAGATGGTGGATACCACATGTGAGTGCAGTGAAAACAAATGGGCAGCAAAAGAAATAATTCACACAATTTTCAGTTTTCTACATAACCATTTGGAAGACAGATATCTATAAGTTTTGCTTGTTGGCATGTTTGATTTAGGTACAACCAGATGGTTGATTGGCTGGGAAAACCATTTCGCAGTGTACCAAGACAGCCACTGCCTCCACTGAAATATTCACTCTCGAGGAAAATTAAGGAGGCTGTGGAGGCGAAATATAGGAATGCTGGTGCAGAGAGAGGAAAATATGTTGTGATTCATGGAATAGAGTCGGACTCACAGGCCTCAATGCAGTCTAGAGGGGATACCGATAGCTTGCTGCCACTCCATGTATGGGCCAAAATAGTCAAGGGCATAAGGTATAAGATTCAGTTTAATTTCATACAATTTATGTACAGAGGTGAGCTAAAAACTGGTATGCAATGAGAAGCTATTCTAGCTTAGTTTCACAAAGAATTGCTCAAACTAGGAGTTCATGTATGTGGCCCAAACAATGCGAACAGTTTATGAACCAGTAATAACATGGAACTATATCTTTGATTTCAAGCAGGGATCTTACGCCAGTTTTTGTGATTCCACATGAAAGAGAAAGAGAAAATGTGGAGGAGATAGTCGGATATGATGTCGGCATTGTGTTCATCACTACTCCAGCTCAGGTATATGTCCTTTACCATTTCCAAAAAGTAACATTCCTATATAAGATGGTATATGTTAAAACACGCATATCAAAGATCAAACCATAACAGTTGCAAAAAAGAGTAGAACATGACAAATAATAACTAGATAACAAGAGTAAAAGAAAGAGTATTAGACTGACCATGTTCAAATGCTAATACTGCCTGTCACTACTTCCATTATGCAATTGCAATTGCTTCAGCTGGCTGCTCTTATCAATGACTCGGCTGGGTTAATAGCCACCAACACAGCAGCAATCCAACTTGCAACTGCACGTGAGAAACCCAGGTAACTTACTTCTGTCAAAGATTTTTAGTACCTACATGAACTCAACTCTACAGTTCAGCTGTTTGCTAGTTTCTTTATATTACATGAAATAATCCATTTAGCAGAAAACAGGAGCAAGTATCACAACACTTACCGTGCATCCATTTCTCTGTGATCTTTTTTGTTGCGTGCAGCATTGGACTGTTCTGCTCTGAAGAGAAGGCAAAGATATTTGTTCCAGATGCAGAAGAGAAGAGATGTACCATCATTGCATCCAAGACAGGGAAGCTGACCGACATTGATGTAGAAGCTGTAAAAAAGGCAATACGATTCGTCAATGTGTCCCTAGCTCTAGTTTAGCAGAGTTCCTGCAGTCTTACTCTTCCCCCTCTAGCCTTCTGTTATATACAAGAAGTTCAAGCTATAATAGTTAATGAATATGTACATTCATGGCCAGAAATTGGGTCAATATGTGATCTTTGACACTGTTTATTGGATACACAAGAAGCTTGGAACACAACAAAAGGTTAATATCTTTCTAAACATTTACATAGCTAAAACTTAGGGGAGTGCAAAATATCTTTCTACCAATCACATTCTTAGTTCATTTTGAGATCATAGGAAATAATAGAGAGCTAGAACATGAGAGGCAAAAAGTCTACCGAGTTCAATCAAAATCATCAAAAGGCTAATTCCCAACTATGTAAAATCCATTTTTCTTTGGAGGTGATCCACCATCATAATTAGAGTGCTAGAAAAATGAGTTATTGTTATTACATTAGATAATTATGAAACAATGAACTCAATTGAGTCCTCACACAGTTGCAACTAGGAAAATTTCAGGACAAAAAAGGGAAAGATGTTACAAATCAAGATGAGTCCTCACACAGAAATGTCATCCCCAACAAATTTTCTGATATGATGATTCTTTTGGTCCTCCAATAGCACTAGTTAACGGTAGATATCAATTTCTCTGCAATCATGACACTAGCTTTGCACGAGTAGCTTGATCTTCTTTAGATTCAATGTATATCATGAAGATGTAGCCCAGAGTCCAAAGCAGAATGTATTGGAAGGGGACCCAAGATAGGCATGCCAGAAGACTCATTATGCTTCCAACATACTGCGGATCCTTTATGTACCCAAATGGAAATTCTGTTACCCAGGGAATGTTCTTTCCGAATCGTACGCCATAGTATGTGCCCGCTTCACCAAGCAACTGATATACCCTGTCGAGCAACTGTTTTAGTACAACTAAAAGTACATAAAATAGACATAGCATGATAACATCATTTAGCAATATGCTAAGTGCTAACATAAGTCTAAGACGCCTAAAAAACCCAGCCAAATATCACTTAACTGAAAGAAGCCAATAACATAAGATGCCCAACAGCTTTGATTCCAGTTCAAGAAAATGAGTTTTGACTAACTTCTGGAACTTGAAGCACAAGTAATTGATAGATGCTCATGAAGTCAATATGGGAAGATCATCCCATGCATGTATTATTTATTTCTATTTATTTCATATAATGCACGGGAATTTAGAAGTCATACAAGGATAAGATGCATCACAGACCACTCAATTTTTTTACTGGTCACTGACATTCTTCATCCACTGCTCAAGATATATATCAGCGCCCATTGGAAATCTAGATTACTGGAACGATATGCTAAGACAATCAAAATAAGCCATCCCTGCTACTCAAGTAGACTCCACACCAGTCTCGGGATAGAAAAAAAGATTTTCATAATGTTTTAGGCCCTCATGATTATTATGAATTGGGTTAAACTTTGAGAAAGACAGAAAATGCCCTCTACCTCAAAAAGCCACGTGATTTCATCACTTGATAGTAGACCCACACCAAGTTGTGTGTGAAATAAAAAGAACGTTGTATGATATCCATCTTAATCGTACACTTCTCCAGGGAAATTTTGGAATACAAAGCCTGCATCTCAACTATGTAAGATGCAAACAAATGCAAAAAAAGGAAAGCTTTTAATGAGAAGATTTCACGAAATGCACTAGCGCATAAGAAAGCAAGTTTAAGGAATCGCATACAGTGAAAAACAAGAAATTCACACACACACAAAAAGGAGTTTTCAAAGATAGGCAAAAAGTGAGAAAGGAAATGTTATGTAATGCAATCTAAATTGGAATGTGAATATGCAGTTTCCTAGTATTCTGGTTGAACTTGACCAATGTCGTGTGTGACAAACGAATAGGCAGGAAATTGTAACAATAAAGGCAAATGGCAGCTAGATAC
Organism: Pelargonium australe; assembly: GCA_036897465.1. Taxonomy (NCBI): domain Eukaryota; kingdom Viridiplantae; phylum Streptophyta; class Magnoliopsida; order Geraniales; family Geraniaceae; genus Pelargonium; species Pelargonium australe. The sequence continues at coordinate 815 of JAYMTH010001615.1, read as the reverse complement.
ATATCGAAGATAAGAAATTCCATAAAAAGAGAGCCAGAGAAGCATGACCAACTTCATCCCATCCCCAACCATATGCCAATTACATTTCGATTTCAATACTCCAGTTCCACTGACTCTAGCTTACAGGTAGGCGGTAGAGAGGAAGTGGCTGAGGTCTGAAGTGGTGACTAATAAAAGCAACCCATTATAAACTGCATATATATCTCACACAAATCCACATGCCATATTCTATAGAATATAAGCTAATCCATAACTTCTCAGCAAATTACAAATATCCAATCCAACAAACAACACAGCTCACTTTAGAACATACACAGATCACAGTAGAGAGTGTAATCTTAAAATGACCAGTAAACTAATCAAGCTCCACACTCAGAGCTAACAACATAAATCCAACATTTTGCAAATTACCCAAGATTCAAGAACACTCGCAACACAAAATCTCCAAAACCCTATACCATTACCAGCAAGTTAACCAAGATTCACACATCCAATACACAAGACTAGAATCCATAAAAACACGAGCAAGTGCAGGATTCGAGTTACCTGAAGTTGAGGAACTGGCCAAAGAAGAAGAGAGGCCAGAAGTAGAGAGGAGGAGGCCAGGAGAGAGTGGAGACAGAGTATAGAGAAATGAACTGAACGATCTTGCAGAGATGAGAGACCTGAGCCATGACCTTCGATGGGTCTCGACCCTTCCCGCACAGGTCCACCCATTGCTGTGGCCGAGTCCAGAGCCAGTAGTAGAACGGGAACGGAACCAGCACTCCGATCCCAGCCAGTATACCCATTGGGTCCTGTTTTCCACCTGATTT
>JAYMTH010001614.1:0-14440 GCA_036897465.1 Pelargonium australe | reverse complement strand
ATGCCATATCAACAGTTAACGGTGAAATTGACGGAATTGGACGGTGGGTACTTAATTGGGTCGAAAATAATAGTCTAGTTACCAAATTGGGTACAATAAAAGTTTAGGTACTAAATTGGGTATCCGGCCAAAGTTTGGGTACCAAAAAAACCTTTATCCCAAGAAAGAAAGAAAAAATCTGAGAGAGGGACAAACACATGTAAAGGGGAATATAACCACACCTGTACATAAAACTTCTCAGATATGTCAGAGTAGCTGATCTAGTCCGCCAGTTTGAATCATTGGCTGAAGAAAGAATCACAGATACAGCCTTCTGGAGATGGGGTTCCCAGAAAATCCTCCATTTCAGCAATTCGAAAGCTGCTTTGGCCAATGTTGATAGGTCTTTATTTGATGTTTCCTTTAATAAGATGGTAGCATTTTCTTAGTCATATGGATGTTTTGTGCAATGCACACAAACTAGCCAGAAACAAAAAACTGCATAACATGATTTAGACTGTACTACATCTAATTGCTTGAAAGAAAAAACATCTCATGTAATGAAAGAAACATTAAAACTTAGTAAATGAGTTTATAGTATATATATATATATGAGCAGAACATAAGACAACAAACAAGGATGAAGAGTTTCAACATGTGAATTACATAAAATTCATATAACCTGTACAAAATGGCATCAAAAAGGGGCTGGTGTTTAAGATGGTGAAGAATCCACAAGCAATAAGATCATAGTGGTACAAATATACAGAATAATATTCAAGCATTCGTAACATGGACCAAATATAATATGAAGAATTCAGTTCCAGCAACTTTGATCTACTATTTGAAATTCAACTGAAAAGGGTAGAACTCTAGGAAAATCACATTCTTCAGGATCAACTAGCTTTGCTCAAACGCTTGGAACTAACTATCAACCCTTTCTTAACATGTTGAATATCTAAGAAATTTCATCTGGCTATCTTCCTATATATACATGCATCTCCAGAGCATGTACCAAAAGTTAGGGAGGATAATTACCTAGATTGTGGAATCTCCTGTCAGAGCAGGAAATATATCAGACTTTATCTTTCATTGCTTTCCTAAGGATTTTAACCTTTCAAATTTTAATGAACAGTGTATGTCTATCGTCTTCCTAAATATGAATGCATCTACAGAAGCATGTGCTGAAAACTAAGTCAACATAAGCTTAGCATAGTTCCTTTTCTAACTGCTGCAACTTTGACGCGTAATTATATTTGGGGATTTTGTGTCAGGACCAAGAGGAGACATTTAGACATCGAACACAGAACATACGACTAATAATATAACATAATCAAATTTGTGCTGTGCTTACCAGCAAGGAAATCACGGGATATATAAGTCCCACAATTATGTCCAGCAGATAGGAGGATCTTCCTGACTTCAAAGATGCAATGATAAAATGGAATAACTACACAAGTGAAGAAAAATAAATTCATTAGTAGAGTATCAAGGATAATATAAATTATGTTTAACATAACTGCATATATGAGTACCGTTTCCATCCATTTGACATCATCTAGTGAGTCACTGTTCATATGCCCATTTTGCTGACTTATATCTGTCATGTTCTCCATATTGTCTGAATGACTGCTATTTTGAATATTTGTGACTGCTTCTGATGCTCGTTCTGTCAGAAAAACGACCCAACTATTTTTCTCTTTACCTTGGTTATCAACATCGCTGTTTCCCATATCATGTGAATGATCGTGAGCAGATAATGTATGAAGTCGAATATTAGAGCACAGCACAGAGAGAGTCACACCAATAGTTTCCCTTACCTGTGACATACAGAGCTTGCATCAAAACATGACAAGGACATAATAACAAAAGCTCAATACAAAAAAGGATTAAACAAAATTCCATATGATACTTTGTTTCATTGCCACTTCCAACACTCTCCTCACATGCGAGTTTCACATTTTTCCTTTTATTGTGACCTCGACACATGCACAATTGGAGACCTTTTTTAAATTGAGGATCCCCCTCCCGTTTAGTCATTTTTATTCTACGAGTGGGTCATTGCAAATGGACTGGAGACCATGTGGGGAGGCAACACAAATGGCCCAAGGCCCAGATCAAAATCTGCTTTATACCCGGTAAGGTTTTTAAATAATTTGATATTGCGCTAACATGCAAAGGCTTGGGCTTCTCATACTAACATGTAACCTTTTCTAGTAAGGTTTGACTTACACCTTCATATATAGCACATTTCATTTGTATTTTAGCCACGTGGAACTTTATTTAATCACCACTTTCAACTGAAACCTTGCCGGAAATACAAAGATAATACTAAATACTCCAAAAATTTATCACTACACCATGTTGAAATTATTATAAAACCAATCAAGCCAGAAATTGGATAAGATGTTCTTTGTGACGAGTAATAATTTGCTCCACTTAATTAAGAAAATTACTCCCTGATTTGGAAATATACAGATAAATGTAAGGAAATTTAGTAATAATCCTAAATGTTAAAGTGAGATAAAAGCAAGATCAATAATAGCATGCTTACTTGTGCGGATGAGTGGTTCATATTTCCCAATAATTCATCCAGAAGTTTATTATGGAGTTGTATCTCAGTTGTTGGCATGCTTTGTGGGGATATTTCTATTAGAGCAGCAGAAAGAAAAGCATAGCGCTTTGCAACAACAGTGGTAGTTGCTGTGGGAGGTAAGGGTGTCATCAAACTGTCCAAAATTCTCTGTCTCAAAATTGGAACTCTTGTACCAAATTTCCCCTTCCCAGTAACTGCATACCGTATGCATGCCGCCCACTCAGGTATAGATTCCACTGATTGTGCTAAAAGAATATTTTGCAACTGGACTACCATCCAGCTGTCCCATGCTCTTAAAAGACCATCAACATCAGAATGCAATATCCCAGCCAAAGCTTCAGCAGCAACACACTGCCTAGACCTCTCTTTGGCATTTGTAAACTCCTCCAACGAACTTCTAAGTGAAAGCAAAACAGGCATGCCACATTCTTGTACTAATCGCTTAAATATTCGTGCAAAATTTGAGTAAAAAGTATCACTTCCTAATAAAGAGATCCAACTAGGAGTACGTGGCCACGAAGCTGAAAAGTCAAAGTAAAAGCGTGTGATTGATTTGTCTGCTAGACTCTGGAAAGAAGAATTTCCATAGTTTCCTCGGGAAGATGTGCTGTCAGCATCAGTAACTATATGTATATGAGAAAGACTATTTAAAGTTTCATTGAAAAATCCCTCTTCCTGAAAAATTTGACACAATGCCACTTCAATGGATGATTTAACATTTCCTTGTGAATCCCCAGAAACGACAGATCGTTCCTTTGCTGAAAGCTTGTAAGGTGATTCTTTCAATAATGTATTTAGAGCTGAGATTGCAAGTATTCTTGTTTGAGGAAGTTGGCTTTTTAAATTCTTTAAGAAATGTCCTGAGAAGAGATAAAGATAAAATTTAAAAAAAAAAATTAATAGCTGAAGTTATACCATTGCGCTCAATCAATAAGAATACTCTTTAAAAGGCAAGAGTAATCAATCAGCCAACAAGAGCATGTAATTACCCGCAGTCTCACTAAGGATTTTTGAAGAGCAATTTGGGTCATTCCTAGATGCCATCGCCAACAACAATAGAACTCTATTAGCCATCAGATTGTACCTGACAATTAAAAGTAAAATGCTGAGCTCATACCTAAAAGATTTTTGAATATTAGAATCAATGAGTATGCAATCCCGACGAAGTCTAAATTTACAGTCCAAAGAATCTATTATAAGGATCTTATGTATAAGTCCATAGTCATGGTCTTTCAGCCAACAGAGGCAATGCAGTTCATAACAATAATAAGATTAAAACGAATTTGGCACTTAAAAGGGTAGTAAGTGGCTGAACACTGAGATATTTACCTCCAATGCAAGCCCGTTGAATCAAAACTCATAGAACCAATCACAGAAACAAAATCAGCAAAATTTGCACCATCTAATTGATTATCTGATGTTCTGAAAATGCTTCGAGATATTCCCCCAAAGTGGATGTTGTATTTGACAAAAAGCTGCAAACACTCAATCATTAAACTTTAAGTTCGCAAATAAGCCACTGAATATTTTTACGCAAAACTTACCTCACTGATTGCTTTCTGTGCTTTCAGGGTTTCATGATGAGAGCTTCAATGTAATAAAGTGAAAGGTAAGATAAGAGTGGTACTTACTGAATGATATCAAAATAACACACTAAAATAAACTAACAGATACTGCCAAATATGAGAAACTAATGCCACACCTTGAAAGAATCCCAAGGATAAATGAAGAGAATGCCTTTGGATCCTGGAATAACAGGAAGACATATTAGAAAAGTTCTCTTTTTTAAAATAAGCTTCAGGAATTTGTCAAGAATGTCTACCGTTGTCAAATGCTTAAGAATAGTTTGTGTGGCAAGAACTGCACAGGAACCTAGTACTGCATACTCTGGTGAGTTAGGATTCTTCAAGTTATCAGTCAGAAAAAGCACACATTTTGCGATCATAGATGGCCATCTCTTGATCATCTTCAATAGAGATTTTCCAGCAATCCTGAAAAACAAGTCAGAAATATAAAACCCAGGAAAACTAGCAAGTACCAATACGAATTCAACGCGATATAAGAAGAAACAGAGATGGACACACTTAACAAGTTTGTAAGATAAAGTTCTCGGGTAAGAAGTAAAAGGATTTATATTGTCAGCAAGTTGTCCACATGGAAATGCTTCTATGAACAATTAAGTTGATCCAGCATCGGTACCAATAGAACCTTTTGACTAAGTAATTTAGGTGGAATATGCATTGTGACAGATACCATACAGACAAAAAAGAAGAGAAGGGGGTGTCCTCCAATACACTGAACAAATCCTAACTCACTGGGTTAAGCCTCTTCAACTATGTCAGGACATTATCAATGCATATCACCAAACTACATGTTCGGGATATCTTCTTGTAATCTTTATTGGTTTCTAATAGCTTGGTGCCTACTATGTTACAATTACTTTCACTCCCAAAATTCACACAAAACTACAACCATTTGAGACGACTAAATAAGGAATTCAAACAGTCTGAATAAGAGTTTCAGAATTATTAAGGTTCACAGCATACTGCATGCTTACACACAATGTACAGTACTTGAAGATTACAATATAGTTCAATGCAGGTTTGAACTCAAGAGACCAGAGAATTTTGTAGACTTACGCCCGAACGGTTTCATAGCTATGCAATGAGAGATTCAGAAGATCATCCATCAAAAGGATCAAATGCTCTGGTGAAGAGAAGTTCCCACTAGTACGAAATAGATGATAGGCTGACTGTGATGATCTCCATGTACTATGCATGTATGCCTTGTCAATAAGTGCCCACCTAGGCCTGTAATGGAAGAATAGACAATGGTTCAAAAGCCAAAACGCAATGTATTGTATAAGTAATGATAAACAAGACCTCATGATATGACTATACCTTCTCTTTCCTTTAGAATGAGATGACACAATAAAATTTATCGGGGGTTCAACTATGGCAGCAGATTCCAACTTCCAGGCCTGCCTATGATCTGTCCACTCATCATATTCCAAACTACCTGTAATAGAGGGTAGAAAAAATTATATGAATGAAGATTTAAAAATAAATAACAGAACAGAGGAGAGGAAATATGGATTCTCCTTTACCATAGTTTCCTAAAGCATCCATGATACGAATAATGAGTATTAATAGGATGCTGTCATCTGATTTTTTCTCCAGAAGGTATCTGTCGAAATTTGAAACAACACTCAGATAATGTATACCCGTCTAATCTAAGAGAATAATAACCAGAGGAAGACTAAAATTTAAACATTACTTGCAGGTTTCATGTATAATATCAGCAGCCTTTTCTCGCAGCTCAGTGCTGCCAACAGTTGAACCTGTCCTTCCCGCTATTATAAAAGAAAAATGACTTGGGTCTTCTGTCTTCCCATTTCTGGTGGGAATGAAATCTGGCAAGCATGATAAAATGCCTTGCAATGAAGAATTAATACGTAGAAGAGTCACTTTCAAGTGCTCTTTCTCATCCCCTGTGTTGCAATTGCATGAAAATGTCAAACTCTCATTTTCACACACAAAACAGTGCTTTCTGTAGATTTTCTAAGTAAGATGTTCGTAAATCTGAGCAGTATGTGGTCAAAACTGAATCATCTAATCAACATGTATGTGCAATACCTGTATCAGAATGGATTTTAGTTTGGCATATTCTCTTTAAATCATCTAAGGCTGCTTCAAAATGAAGTTTTAAAAGCTCATTAGCAAACTGAACTTCATCATCATTTGACACATGCCACTTAGGAACCATCAAAGGCTTATCATTGAGATAATCTTTAGTGCTGATCCATTCCTCCAACAGAGAAGCATCAGGGTGTCGTAAAACACACCTGAAAAATAAGAATTCTATTTTAAGTAACAAAGAGAGTTCAAATAGAACTATGTACAATAAAACATGATGGACAAACCTGTATTGATCGATAGGATAATAAAGAATCAAACTTCCAAGAAGTGAACGAAGAAGATGGTCTCCAGCTCCATTTACCTAACATGTATAAACAAAATGCTTTCAAAACAATAAAAATATAAATGGAATGGGGAAATATAACATAACCAAACAGCATTGTGCTTCTCTTCAAACAAATATGTCTTTTATAATGAACTTTCAATCATGCAGTGAACAATGGTGAGAATAAGGAAAATCAGACCTTCCATGAGGGGCACTCAAAAGCAGACGTGATAGCTTCTTTAAATTGATCCTTGTAACGAAGAACTGCAGGACCTCCGTAACTGATAGCGACTGACAACATTTTCAACTGATAATCAAGTGCAATCTCAAGAGCAGGAGAAATTGTTGGCTTCGCCTGAAAGGAAGAAACAATAAACTCTCACCAAATATAATTTAGGTCCAAGAGAAGCAAATAATGAATACATTCAGAAGACAGCAACCTTGGTTGACGCTGAGGAATTAGTAGTTCCTCTTCCTCCATATCCTGTAGCAGGAGTTCCTTTTAATGAGGATATAACAGAAGTAAGAACTGGCTCAACAAGTTGAACTACTGCCTCTTCTGGGTTGGAATGGATGCATGCACAACAAAGTAGTCCAACTTCTGCTATAGCACCAGGAAGAATATTTGTCTTGACAAATTTGGATATTTTCTTAAGAGCCTGTTAGTAAAATTAGGTAGAAGTTATTCAACTTTCCAGATAACTTAAGCTTCAAGCAACTGGACCAAGCACTTCAAGCAAAGACCAAAACCTGGTTATATAGCGGCCTTGAAAGTCTCCCAAGCAAAGTTTCAAGCATGCAATAGTAATAAGGACCGTCCTCAACCAGAAAGGTGCCTGATGTTGCTGATGAATGTAGGCCTTCGTTTCTGCAACAACAATTGTTAGCATGAGAAAAGGAACCTATGAGAAGGTCACCACAATGTGATTGATTTAACAGTTTTCCATTTAAATAAATAAAAAAGCTCCAGCTCGATAAGAATAAATAAATATACTTTCTCTCTGAAAACTAATGAATTTAGTGAGGGATAAAAATCCCTACAAACACAGAATGTAAGCACTCGGAATCTCGGATAATAAAAAATAACACGAGAGTGACAAATAACATAAGAAAGAAAAGAAAATTGGAGAAGTTTAAAGAGAAGCCTTTTCCAGAATAGGCAAACAAATGGTATGAAATACACAGCAACTACTTCAGCTGATTAAGAGGAATTTCCATCTTTAAAAACTGGTTCTGTTACATTCTCTCGAGATGCTCAACAAAACGTGATGAGATGATTATTTCCAAACTTGCTACTTCCTATTATTACCTAAAGACCCAGTAACCTGGTCAACTTTCTCAGGGACCTAAAGTATTAAAAAATAAAAATGAAAACCCATAATTCTCAAGCTCCATGAAAACATAATAACCGACTGACTTGATTCACCACTCTGCTTGCACATACACATCAACTACAATAGACTTGCCTTCTCCTGATGAGACTGTGCAGCAAACCAAGCAAAGAATGACATAAGACTTGATATGAACTCCCCGCAAAGGCTATGAACAAGTTAAGCCTTGAATGAGCCGCTCAAGCTCGGCTCGCTAAATACTCAGCTCGAGCTTGATTATAAGAAGCTTGAGCCAAACTCAAGCCTAATTTTAGGTTGCTTTGATAAGCAAGCCGGGCTCAAGCCTAATTTTATTTGAGGCTTGACAGGCAATTCATTTATTATTTTCTAAATGATATATATTATAATAGTTATGATGTAAAATATGTACTTTTACATACAAGCATATATAATACTCTCTTCATCCCAAAGTGTCTTACTTCCTATTTTGAGAAAAATTAAAGAGAAGTTGGCTAGTGTTGTATCTTTCTTCTATCCTCATGCTTATGTGTTGTATGCTAACTAACTTGGTAATTCATGCATAACTAACTCTCTAAAAAGGAAACAGTTAAATTTGATAATGGGAAAAACATAATGGTTTGGGTTTTCACTGCTAAAAGATCAACCTTTTGGTAAGATTTCACATGCACCATTATATGTAGCATTTAAACTATATATTTTTCCGACGTGGGATCACTTAGCACTCCCCTTTCACGTGCAAACCGAATAAGAGATATGAGGATGAGCCCGAGCCTGCACGTGGATAAGTGAACTTAAGTCGAGAGTGTCACTTAATACTAATCTCACGTGCAAGCCAAATAAAATAAATGGGCATGAGCCCGAGCCTACATGTGGATAGGAGGACTTCAGTCGAGAGGTAAGGCAGACGGATCATTAGTGTTACCATCTTAAATTCGATAATAGGCTACACGTAATGGCTTGTGCTTCCACTACTAAGAGGTCAACTGTATTTATTAGTAGAGTTTCAGTTACACCATTATATGTAGCCTTTTCATTTTATATGTTACCGATATGGGATCACGTAACAGAAACAACACACTCATTGTGGGACAAAAATATAAATGAAACAAAACACTTATTTTGGGAAGGAGAGAGTATTCTATAATTTCTTATCTATATTTGGTTCTCTATTCAAAGATTAAACAGAACTTGTTACAACTTTTATCTCATGAATTGATAGTATAGCTAATAGCTTTAGGATTGTAATATTTTCAATTGATAATATTATATAGTATGTATCATGTGTACAAGTATAATTTATATAATGTTTGCGTTAAAAATTAATATTCATGCTCAACGGTATGTACTAAAGTTTTTATTTTTATTTAAATCTATGATTAAAACATCTATGAGTCGATCCGAGATCGAGTTTTTCACCAAACCAAGTTCGAGCCCAAATCTATAACCTCATTCGAACTCGAGCCGAGCCCTGACAATTTTAGGCTCGATTAGACCCCTAACTCCCCACCCAGCGTATACATCCAAGGAAAATATTGGTAAAATCACTTACCAAATCTGTTGAAAAGAAATCCATCTAATTTTAAAAATGGAAGAAAAGGTCAAAAGGCTGACTGCCATTACTTACAGAACACTGCTTGGTTCCAAGTGCAGAAGTAAAGCGAACAGACGACAAAAAAACTCATCAAGCCATTCAGAAAAGCGAATCATTGGCATGAATGATAACTCATCTGCATTATCTTCAAGAGTAGCCATCTGCATTTTTATTAAGCTAGTAAAATTTTCTTATTTCACAAACGTATGAGTGGAAGAGCAATGTTTGCATCAATGTTGGGTATGTGAAGCTTACATTGGAAAACATGGAACCAATCAATTGCATCGTTGCCAGAGTTTTCGGAGGATCGTTGGCATCCATGCCAAGTAACGCATTAGATAATGAAATCATCAGAAGATCAACTAGCGCATCAGTGTCTAAATCATCCGGTTTTGCTGAAGAAGCCGATAGAGATGTGAGAAATAGTGAACGCCCAGCAAATGCCACTGACATCACAGCAGTTTTCAACTGGTGGGTGGCAGTCATCTAACTAGGCAAAAGTTGGTAAAATAGAAGTTAATTCAAAGAAACAAGACAAACAAATGGATGAAGGATTTCTGAACATGCAACCCAAGATGAACAAATGATCAAGTAATTAAGAAAAAGCTAATTTAACCACCATAAAATTTTAATAGTTCCAGCATGTACAGAAAATGCATACAACAGAACTAACCGTCTCTAATGCCATATGGAACCGAGATGCTAAAAATGGAAGAACTAAAGAAGGCTCCACGTAAGACAAAATGGAAGTTGCTGCAGCAACTGTCTCGGAAAGATGCTCATTTTTACTATATTGGCCACGATCGATCAACTTCAAGACCACATTCACAAAATAGGTCCTTTCTGATTTTCCCAAGTATTCAGCGGCTATGTTTTCATTTGTGTTCCTGCAGTAACAATAATTTATAAGAAAGGAACAAATATACTAGAGCGGCATGCAACGCATTTCATATACATTCACAAAAATTCTTACTGTTGCTCATGCTGGAGGCGTTTCTGAAATGAAATTACTAAATGGAGCAAAAAACGCTCCAATGAGTAAGTCCAGCGGCCACCATTAGAAGGGTGGTAATATCTATCACATTAACAAAGGAAAAAAAAAAACGATTATGCACAAGAAAGATATTTAGAAAGCAGGAACTAGAGTACTTAAATGTTAGAAAACAAACTGCTCTAAGAGGTTGACCAAATTTTTGAAGTGTTCTTGCACCGAACTACCGGGTTTCAAAAGATATACCTGCAAATGTGATTGCAAACATAATGATCAGCATTATAGGATTTATCCATAATGTTAATATGGGGTCTTACGAGCTAGGTAATTACTGTTAAAGTTCTTCTTAACTCCTGGTCCCTATAATTTTGATAATTGGACTACATACAATGGCTTGTGCTTTCAGTCAACCTTGTTAGTAGGATTTCACTTGCACCATTATATAACTCGTCCATTTTATATTTATACGATATGGGATTATTACCCACTTCAACACATATAAAGGTATAAATTCATGAAAGCTATGAATTTAGGCCTTAAGTGCATCCATCTTACAATTGATTTCGCGATGGCTTTTGCTGGGGTGACGGTTCTATTGGAGAATAAGAACCTTGTATTTCTGGGAACATCCACAGAAAAAGGATATGATCCACTTCCATTTGCCACAGGAACCTGTCATTAAACAGATAAAAATTAAACCAAGAGATATAATGTGAAAACATCATAATAGCATAGCAAAGAATGTTCAAATACATGCAATAAGAATATGAGTTCTAGCATGAGCAAATAGAATATTTATATAAGAATGAAGGAATGAAAGAAAGGAAGAAGAGAGAAGAAATACATGCACCAATTGAAAAATAAAAGACTTGAGTAAAAAGTTGTGACAATTAACTAAGTAACTCAAAAGATTACGCAAGTACACAACTATAGAGACAACACCTTAATATAAGAATACTAATATAAAAGCCAAGAGAAAAGCTAGTAATAAATGAACTTCACATATAAAATAAACAGCATCACCACTTGTAACGACAAAAGTGAATTCGTGGCTACCATACTTATATGCAATGGAAAAGGAAAAATAAGAACCTAATGATTTCAAAGTGTAAACAACTAAATTCCAAATGATTTCTATCAAACAAAAAGGTGATGCCAAGATAGTCATGTAACTAGCTTAACCAGTAATGCTACTATTACAACCCACAGCACTTTTTGTTGAGGAATGTATCTGAGCTGATACACTTGTTCATTTGAGTACATCTTTGGGACTGGGAAAGTTTCTAAGAAATGAGTTTTTCTATTACATTTAATAGTTTGCTAATAGAATGAAACATGGGTTACTAGTGTGGTTTTGGCTGTATTGGTAACTAGTACATCATGCCCCTCTGTTTGGTTCTAGAGCATTGGTTATTTATGTGTTATTAGATATTTATGAGATGCAAATATGGACCCCCAACTGTAAGCAATTTTTGTAGAAGAATGGATCTGAGCCGATATACTGATTCATTTAAGAAAATCTTAGGATACAAACAAACCATGTTCAACTACATCTTTTTAATGAAGTACAAATTCAGCAATGTGAAGTACTATACACTTACCTCAAACATATTCAAGTATTTAGAAAAAAGGATCGGCAAGAAACTTTCCCAGTCAATGAATTTGTAATTCTTGATAACCCGAGCTGTCACAGCTGCCCACTGACTGTTCCAGAATTGACAATTTGGTATTGAGTCCCACAGGTCCATGCACTCTTTGATCCAACCACTGTCATATCATCAACAAGAAATTAATTTGTTCCGGTAAGTCATGTGTCAAACCATGTGAGATATAAGGAATTAAAAATATATTCACTGCTTACTGCGAAAAGAAATCCTGGTTGTCCATGTTTGTAGGAAGAAACAGTCTTACAAACCCAGAACCTTCAAAGGATGAATTATGCCATGGATTTTCCAATAAAGATCTGCAAGTTGTTCCATTTTGTGATACACATTAATATTTTAAAAGTGAGTGAAAAAGTAGCAAGGCTAAAGACTAGTCACTTTGTCCAATTAGTGAATTTTGATTCAGTAAGCAATCCCCAGTTATCTATATCCAACATGCTTATGAGACTAAAATTAATGAGGAAAATTTTAGAGTAATATCCTTGGTTACTTTAAAGTTTGAATCTAGTGGCTAGAAATTTAACTATTGCTAATACCCAATAGCATATAGAGTATATCAATGTTGGACAAATATCAAGCCAGAAAGCACCAAATTGACCTCCTGGATTTCTGTTTGAATGTAGAATATAGAAAACATAAAGTTCACATGAAACACACACACAGAGCCTTCTAGGGATTAATTATGGTCATATCATAATATATTCCACTGTCATTTATGATTACAAACTATCAGAAACCTAAAATAAGTTCTGATAAATCTGTACATACCAGATGTTGCTTCTGTGTGTGTTTGTTTACTGAATAGGTACAACTTAATGTACTAACTTTGAAATAATTATTCATTAATTTAAAATGTATATAGATCCAACAAAAGGATGGAGAAAAGTTGAAGAACTCCATTATGGTCTTAAAATGATCAAGAATCTACCATGAGGAAAAGTTCAGAGCACTCACCCAAACTCGGCCCATATCTCATATGCAGAACCTGGAGGGAAGAACTTTCGACAAGATCGAACAAGGGAAGTAACTGTCTCAAAATGTCTCTGTCTCAATCTCCAACCTTCTGGACCTGTATTTCTGTCACAGATAGAGAGAATTGAAGGTCACAAGTATAAAAAGTTTTCAAAAAACTAAAAGAAAGAAAAAATAAACTTATGAACATATTGCAATTGAATCATAGTAAATCATTGAACAGTTATAAAGTTAAGGATTTTGTAAGCTACTTTAAAAAAAATTGTTCCATCCAAATAATGTAAGGAATTATTGCAAAAACACGACCAAAGATTTAAAAGTTAGATAACATGCATTATGAAAGTTTAAATTGCTACAAGTGTTAAATTCACAATATACCACAAAATAAATGGCTACAAAAGACTTCATACTTTTGAAAGAGAGTGTCACCAACAAATATAGATATAGTACTTTAACTAATCAAGTATAATTAGGAAACATGTTCAAAAGAAGCATAAACTCACCGGGAGAAATGTGTATGTATCAAAGTGTCGTACAATGGCCGCCACTGAATTTTCAAGGATAGCTTTTTCCTGTACTTGTTAAGTATTCTGACTAAGACATTTCCCCATCTAACCTAATTAATCAAATCAAACAATCAATTTGAGAAGACACAAGTAATATAAAACGCCGCCCAATTCATGAGACTCCCACCATTGCAGGATTCGTGAGTGTGGGAGTGAGCATTCACTTATTGGTTTGGTTATTGTAGATCTTATCAATGTAATCAAAATTATTGATTATCTAATTTCAGTAACCTAGTCATATTGTTCAACTTTTATAACCCAACCTAATTAGACCAAATTATCTCGGTTTAATTTAGTTAGTAGTTCGATTATTCAACACAACACTACATTATTGGACAAATATATAATATGAATAATTTGAAATCAAACAAACATCACTTGTTATACAAAAATTAGATAAAGACAGAGAAACAATAATACATATAAAAAAAATTCATTTCAAAACTAAAAATTGTATTCAAGAGCTTACCAGTAAACTCACACCACTTTTAAATTCTCTTCACCCCTTACATAATAGAAAGATTATACTGGTGATATATTCTTGTATAAAAATCGAGCTAAATGAGATAAGAAATACAATAACGATAATAATCAAAAACTATAAATTATAAGTTTATAATCAATAGTATATTTTTTAGTATTTAATATAAATACTTTATAATTCAGTTAGTTCAGTTACTTAATTATACTAATCAAAATCAACCCAGAATTTATAATTAATCAAATTAAACGAACTAATCAAACCAAGTTTATTTTTTAATTCTGA